>ML245312.1:0-81097 GCA_005239495.1 Nicotiana undulata
ACTCGATCAAATACAGTATCGAGTGCCAGTCGTGCCTCCCCTAGTTTGGGGGCGTGACACGACAATGCATAGTAGTCACCATGCACGGACTCTCGTCACTTGGTACGTGCGTAGCCCCCGCAAATATAAGGACATTTAGTCAATACAATTACATATGGGGACAATTCTCCCTTACAAGGTTGGAAAGGAGACTCACCTCGTGTAGAACTCTACTCCTCTGGTCAAGAAAGTGCCCGAAACTCCAAACTTGTCGCTCGAGGACTCGAAACTAGCCAAATATTATTTAAATATATCAATATACGCCCAAAATTAGGAAATTACACCACTAATTAGGCTAATTCATCATTCTTGAAAAATTCCCAAAATACGCCCCCGGCCCACTCGCTTGGATTCCGAAAACTTTCGAAGAAAACACTCACCCATAACCTAAGGATCATTTATATGTAAATTCCCTAAGGTTTCATGGTAGAAAAGTAGTGAAATTCCTAAGAATTCATCAACCCTAGGTCTTAGCTCTAACCCATGATTTTACCTCTAATTTGATGTTAATCTTCCTAAAAAGTGATGTAATAAGCTAATATGAAATGGAAGATCACTTACCTTTTAGTTGGTAGATGAAACCCCTCTCGAAAAGCTCTCAAAAATCGTCCAAGATGATGAGATATGGAGGAAATGAGCCTAAGTTACGTATTAATTAGGGGTCTGCCTTCAGCTATTTTCGCACCTGCGGCCAAAAGGTCGCACCTGCAATGAGGGCCAAGGAGGCCGGGAACCGCACCTGCGAAGGCGAGCCTGCGGACAAACCTCGTACCTGCGAGGTTGCGCCTGCGGTGGAGGGTCCCCACCTGCAGAATGGGGCTGGGGGCTTCTGGGTCGCACCTGCGATGGTTCAACCGCAGGAGCGGGATCGGCACCTGCGACCTGGGCGACCGCACCTGCGGTCACACCAGACCTGGTGCACCAGCAGCTGTTGCTGCTGGTTTTTGGCCCCGATCGGGGTCCGGGAGGCCCCTGGGCCCACCCGAGCCCCCGTGTAATTATACCAACAAGTCCCAAATCATATTACGAACTCACTCGATCCTTCGGAACGCCCTAAACACCGCTAAAACTCCGAATCACCCTCTAAAACCCCTAGAATCAAACTTAGGAATTCTTAAGTTTTAGAATTCGGTTTCAATGCGCCGAAATGACCTACGCTATCCGGAATTCCACCAAACTTTACAGGCAACGCATAATAATCATATTTGACCTGCTCTGGGTTCCGGAACCATAATACGGGCCCGGTAACACAGTTTTCTCATTAAATTTCATTTTCAAAATCCTTAATATTTTTCAGAAAACAATTTTCTTTAAAATATTTATTTCTCGGTCGTGGGACCTCGGAATAGGATTCCGGGCATACGCCCTGGTCCCATATTTTCCTACGGACCCTCCGGGACCGTCCAATCACAGGTCCGGGTCCGGGTCCGGGTCCGGGTCCGTTTACCAATACTGTTGACCAAAGTCAACTTTAAGTCGATTAATTATAAAAATTCCAGTTTTTCTTCAAGTTTTCACATTAAAGCTTCCCGGCTACACGTCCGGGCTGCGCACGCATATCGAGGTGAGATTAATGGAGGCTTTCGGGGCCTCGAAATGCAGATTTAGCTAAGTTAACACAGGATGACCGTTTTGGTCATCACAATATATATATATATATATATATATATATATATATTGTGATGACCAAAACGGTCATCCTGTGTTAACTTAGCTAAATCTGCATTTCGAGGCCCCGAAAGCCTCCATTAATCTCACCTCGATATGCGTGCGCAGCCCGGACGTGTAGCCGGGAAGCTTTAATGTGAAAANAGGTATAGTGTACTTACTTTCACTTATTTAAAATTTTGGAACAATCTTTATGTGACGAGGAAGCCTAAATTTAAGTTTCGGATATCCTGAATCTAGTTCTTTTAGATGCAATTTGTAGTGAATTAATGTATAAATTGTGAGTATTTGTGGAGAAAAATAACATTGAAGCTATAGTACCGAAACACAGGGGTGTTCAAATTGAATCGGAAAATCGCATCAAATCGATTAAAAAATCCGACAAGGTTTGGTTTGATTTGATTTGGTATTGAGTAAAAAAACCCTAACCAAACTGACATATAAATATATAATTTTTATATATTTTTTAAAGACTTTATATTGAATTTTCTCTTTTAAAAAAATATTGAATTTTTTGGATCCTCTCATGTGACCTAGAAAGCGTACATTGACGAAAATTATTGTTTGGCGACTAAGAAAATAACTATCATGTATTACTAAAAAAATTCTCCCATTAGAATATAATAGATCATACGTTTGTCATTTTGCTCAATATTTACTAAACATATATTCACTTATCAAAATTTTATCTATAACTCTAACAATGTAAGATTGAAATAATATTTATGTAACCGGAAAAAAAATAAAAACCCGACAAAATTGAACCATCCAAACCGATATAATCCAACCTGATCCATGTATACCTTTAACGAAACATATGAGTTATGCAAGGCATATCATAGTGATACTAATTAAGCCAGTAAATATTCTTCATTTAATATAGTAATGAAGTTAAATATTGTGGAAATTTAGAAGGGGATATATCTACATGTGCATTTTCCAAATTTTAGAGGGACAAGCTGATGTTAGGTAAAAGCAAAAAGGAGAAAAATGAAGGATTTCCAATTTTTATGTCACAAATTAGAGAGTTTCGTGCTTCATCATACATCACTCAAGGTCAATGACAATGTAGTGAAAGTATAATTTATGTGAGTAATTAAAAAATTTCAAATGAAGGAGCACTTAAGATACCTCCTTGTATTTATTACCCCATGACCACCTATCACCTACAAACTAGAAAGCCAACTCCTCTCACCACCGACCCTCCTTATTAATGTACCTCTATATCTTCTTCAGATTATTGACTTGATCAAAATATATTATTTTTTTAAAGTTTAGTGTCGGGGTCAGTTTGTACATACCTCAATTAATTTTACGAAATAATATTTGTTATTTTTCACCAACACAAGTATAGAGTCACTTTGTTTATCAAAACTTGATCTTTTTACCTCCATTGAGATTGTAACTTGAAAACTTAGGTTGATGCATCAAATAATAATTTTCGTAAATTTATCTTCTTTTCCCTTCTTTTTACATGGAAAATGTTAAAAGAGTAAATCACGTTTCGATCCATAATTAATAATCAACGTGTAATTTGGTCCCCGACGATTTAATTGCGCCAGTTATAATTAGGTTTTAAATGTATGATATTCGTCATTAATTGGTGCTTAGACAATTTTTAGAAGTCATGTGAGATCTATGGATGTACCAACTAGAAAAAAGAAAAGGAGTGAACCATTAAATGATATAAGGTGGGTAGAAGGGCTTTCTCTTGTCTTTTTGTTTCTTTTTTCGTTTTTCTGTTTTCTCTTGTCTTTTTTACTTCATTCTTTGAGCAGATTGGGGCAATTCGTATTGGAGACAGTTGACAGGCTAGGTGATATTTTGGCAGATATATCTTCTATAACTGCATTTTGTTGTAACATCTAAAATATTTCGGAACATACGAATCTGTTATAAAAATATCATAGTTTCTTGAGTCAGACTCTGAGCGCATCCTCGCCAACACTTCATTGCAACGAATAGTTTCTTGACTAACAACCTTCCTCGAGCAATCATCCAATTGACTAGATAATACTAGTAATGTCATACATGAACTAACCTTTTGAGTAGAGATGAATTCAATATTTAAATTTAATAAATTCAATTCTGTATTGAACTAATTATACTGTTAAAATTATAAGTTTATCTAATACTTTTTGAAATTTAATACATTTTTATACGTATATTTATACTTCGTAGCGAAAGTAATGGTTTCAGATGAGCTCATGCCTCTGCTTTCGAGCTAAAACGCCAGCATTAAGCGTGATTCATGAAAAATAAACGAAGCAACAAAAAGAACGAAAGTTACGACTAATACAAGTGAATAATCTCGCGAAAATCCCGTGCTATTCCTTGACCTCCTTTCTGTTTTTAACCTACAAATTAAAGTTGATGTAAATCTAGGCGTAGAGGTTATGCTTTGATGAGATTAAATTCTGCTTTGAACTTGTGTGAGGTGGATAATAACCAGATGAATGAGCGAAAATGTCGGCCGTACCAAATATAATCTTTCGCTTCGATTTACATCCTTGTGTCACATGTTAATGTAACAATAGCTTTCTCTAATTTGAGATTTTTTTGTCATTCTTTTACTTATATAGCAATGACCAAAAATTTGAATGCAATATTTGTGTCACATGCTAATGTAACATAGTAAATCAAAAGCTTTCTCTACTATTAGATTTTTGCCATTCTTATACTTGTATAAAATGACCAAAAAATTGAATGTGTTGAAAACTGTCATATACTTCCTTCGTTCTAATTTATGAGAGCCTATTTTCTTTTTGGTTTATTCCAAAAATAATGATCCCTTTCTAAATTTGAAAATAATTTAGCTTAAATTTTCAATTCTACACCTTAATGAGAAGTTTTTAATTATAACTATCAGTGGCCGACCCACCTTTGGACATGTGGGTGCTGAAGTACCCATTGGCTTTGGCCAAATTATATAATATATCTATAAATAATACCTAAAAACTTCACTAATTGACCATGAGCACCCACTATGACCATGTTTGGCCATTTAGAATTTAAACTAAAACCGGTAAAGCACCCACTGATAACTACACAAATACTCTGGATTCTTTTTTGACTTGTTTAGGATCACAAGTTCAAAAAATCTTCATTTTTTCTTAAACTACGTGCCCAATCAAACATGTTCATATAATTAAAGGGGAGGGAGTATATATTTTGCCTAAAACCTTTAAGATCAAAGTACGTTTAGGCACGGGTTGAACAGGCCGCTCATGTGTCATACTACCTTCAAATCCTGGACTCTTCTGTGGGTGGTTATGAATTTTCCAGAAGTTTGTGGAAATGCGTCGTTGAGTTTTTCTCCATGACCATGTGGTCTGCATTCTTCAACAATGCCTGTGCATAGCTACTTGCTAGGCAGTGACTATTACAATTAGTATAGTGACTAGTGAGTGCGATGTTTGCTACTCCTTTTCTTGAATTGCCCACTGCTATAATACCAAGCTTGTGGATTTGGACTTTCTTGACTTCTCTTTTTCTTTGTTTTAATAATAGGTGGCGAGGGATCATTGATCGATCATGTGACTTGTTAAATTTCACCATCTTTTGGGGCTTGTCTAATCTTTCGGTGCTTGTCTAATCAATAATCACTGATGATTAATGTAGAATCTACAAAAGATTTGTAGTAATTTATTAAAATTGATGTGTCTGATGTCATGAAGTAATTTACCACGAGGTTAATCTATCTTTCCGAATATTAACTTGCAAGAAAAGTAATATATCTAATTTTTCATAAAAGCGAATCTACAATGTAATCTATGAGTTGATCACGTGACTCAATATATTTTGGCTAGACTCTATATCTTTAGCTAGAAATAAGGAGGTAAAAAATTAATTAAATCGCTATAATAATATATATATATATATATATATATATATATATATATATATATATATATATAAATGAGTCGAGCATGTATAGTAGATTAGTGTTGTTGAGTCACTCCTTGAGGCTTTTTCATATCACTTTATTGTTTTTGAAAAGCCCGTGCACTTCTTAAAATTGTTTGTAAATGAGGGTGTAATTCGATTAAGAAGCATACTTGAGCCTAATTATTAGTACCAACCAAATCCATTAGTTTAGATGCTTAAATNATATATATATATATATATATATATATATATATATATATATAAAGACGTAAATTGAGGTAACAATATGACTATTATTACATTGGAGTAAGTTACAATATAAAATAAAATTAAAATTTATTTAAGATATTAAAGATATATTGACTTTAAAAATAAAATAAGATCTTACATAAAATGTATATATATATATATTTATAAGGTGAGAAATAATTAAATAATCAGTAAAAATATTTATTTAAATATGAGATGAGAAAGTTTTGTGTAAGTATAATAAGAAATAACATGCATGTGGATAAGGCCATATAACTACCGTCAAATAGATTAAAAAGATCAAAAATATTAGATAATATAAATAATTAGAGATAATATGAGGATATTTATTCTAAGAAGTACTTTAGAAAATAAAATAAAGTAAGAACAAAAAGTCAAAAATATTATTAATAAATTAAAATAATTTAAAATTTTCAAGCAATAGTTTAAAAATAAAATACATATTCTATTTAATATTAAAAAATTACATATTTGTCTATATTATATTTTAAAATAGTAGTGGATAAAAGAATTAAATAAAGTATAAAGCTAATAAAAAAATTACATTAAAATGTTATAATATTACATATTAGATAACATTATAGCAAAATTAAGAAAAATAATTAAATTAAAAAAGATATATTAAAAATAAAGGGAAAAGATTAATCGAATTTGAGATTAAAAATTTCTTAATGTTATGATGAGAACGCTTAAAATATGGATATGATGAAAAATTGAAGTCTTCCTAGATTAGAAAAAATTGATACCAAATTAAATATTTAAATATACTAAATAAATATCACATGTTGGTAATTTTACTAATGAAATTTAAAAGCTAAATTTGTATCTTGAAACTAAATGTAACGACCGGATCGGTCGTTTTGAGCATTTTACACTTCGTTCGGTGGTTTGCAGGCATGGGTAACCCCGTATGATGTATTATGACTTATATGAGTCATCCATGTTATTCGGGATTGATATGGAGAAATGATATTCAGCTTGGAGCTTTAAATATGAAAGGTTTGACCAAGTTTTGACTATTCAGTAATCGATCTTGGATTTGGATCTTTATGGTTCGGTTAGCTTCGTTAGGTGATTTTGGACTTAGGAGCTTTCCCGGAATGTAATTTGGAGATCCGTGGTAGATTTAGGCTTGAATTGACGAAATTAGAAATTTGATGATTTTTCGCTCGGCAGTGAAAAATTTGATATCGGAGTCGGAATGGAATTTACGAGAGTTGGAGTAGGTTCGTAGTGTCATTTGTGACGTGTGTGCAAGATTTGAAATCATTCGGACGAGGTTTGATAAGTTTCGGCATCGGTTGTGAAAGTTTGAGGTTTCAAGTCCATTAAGCTTGAATTGGTATGCGATTCATGTTTTTGTTATTGTTTGAGGTGATTCGAGAGTTCGATTGAGTTGGTATGGTGTTTTAGGACTAGATGACACATTTGATTGAGGTTTCGGAGGTCTCGGGTGTGTTTCGGTTGAGTTTCGGACATTTCTGAAACTCCGACATGGTTCTGGAGGCTTGGAAGCGCGGACCTGGGCGAAATTTTGCGGACCGCGAAGGAGGGGGGCGCTGAGAGTGTAATTTGGGCGCTGAGAACGTACTTTGGGCGCGGAGGCGCTCCAGGGCAGATCTGCAGATTCGCCGGTCCGACTTCGGAAGCCTATATCTTTTGATCTTCAAGGAATTTTGAGATAATTTAAAAAGGAAAGTTGTAGCCCTTCGTGTGTAGTTTTCAAAAAGCTAAAGAAATCATCGTTTGAACATTTTTAGAGAAAGTTATGGCCAAAATACTAAAGCGTGTCACTGCAGCCACCAGAAGCGCGGACAACGCTACTTTTTCGCGACCGCGGGGGTTGGATTTTCACGGTCAGCGCAGTGGAGATCAGAGAGTGCACTATAAGCGGTGTTTAGGGTATTATTTCATATTTTGGACCCAGGGAGCTCGGTTTGTGGCGATTGTTTGAGGGTTTTTCAGGGAATTCATCGGGGTAAGTGATTCTAGCTCAGATTTGGTTAATATACATGAAAATATCAATGATTTCATCATTTGATTAGTACTTTGAGGTGGAAATTTGGGGAAAATTGTAGAAACTTCATAAAATGATTTTTTGGGAGTTGAACATCAATTCGAGGTCGGATTTTGATAAATTTAGTATGTTTGGACTCCTGTGTGAAGGGGTTTCCTAGTTTCGTGAATTTTGTCGCATTTCGAGACGTGGGCCTGGGGGCCGGGTTTGATCTATTTCGAGATTTGTCGGTTAATTTGATAATTTTCATATGGGATTCATTCATTTAGCGTATATTGATAATAATATACTGATTTTGGATAGATTCGGAGTATTTGGAGGCCGAATCGATAGGCAAGAGCATCGCGGGCTAGAGTTTTGTCCGGTTTGAGGTAGGTAACGATTGTAAATCTAGTCCTGAGGGTATGAAATCTCAGATTTTGTACTATTTCACTATACTGAGGTGACGCACATGGTAGGTGACGGGCGTGTGGGCGTGCACTGTTGGAGATTGTGACTTGGTCCGTGCCATAGCAACGGCAGAGTTGCATATTTTGATTAAAGTTGTATAATAGCTATGTGTTTTAGAAAGAATTCTTACAACTTGGGTTGAATGCCATATTTGGGGCCTTGTGCTTGTGATATCTGGACCCTCAGGGGTATTTTATACTATCCTCACACTGTTTTGAGTTGAAAGTATATTCTCAATCATGATTTTCCTGTTTATTGGTTAATTTAGTTTCATTACTCTATTTTGAAATGCATGAAAGTTGTTTTGTGTTGAGTCCCCTGATTTTTACTGAGATGCCTGAGTGGCTTGTGAGATTTATGACTGAGTGAAGCCGAGGGCCTGATTTATGAGGATATGATATGGGATCGGGCTGCACGCCGCATCATGTTTATGATAGGCTGAGGTTCTAAGAGTGATTTGATGTCATGATTTGGCTTGATATATATTGTTTGGGCTGAAAGAGCCCCTCCGGAGTCTGTACACACCCCCAGTGAGCGCAGGTACCTACTGAGTGCGAGTTCTGAGTGCCGAGTGACGAGTGATTGGGAGGCATGAGTGATGGTGAGGTATGCCCGATGGGCTATATGGGTGATGGTGAGGTATGCCCGAGGGGTGTTCATGAGTGACTGTGAGGCTTGCCCGATGGGCTGTTTATGAGTGATATTTTGCTCGAGGGGCTTATCAATGAAATCACTATTTTCACTCTATTTTATTTTATATATTGGGCCTCTGTTGAAATTGTTGAAAATGTTTTTTATATGTTTTCCATTGAAACTGGAGTTTTGCAAGATATTTTGAGTTGAGCATTGATTTGGCATTTGTTGTTTTCTCTGAGATTTTATATTGTGAACTTTATGTGATTTACTGCTCATCACTGCACTCAACCTTTATTTTTGGTGGTTACTTACTGAGTTGGCATACTCACGTTACCCCCTACACCTTGTTTGCAGATCTAGGTGTTAGTGGACGTACTAGCGAGCGTTGATTTCATCCGTCGCGGATCATTTGGAGTTATCCAGGTAGCTGCATGGCGATCGCAACCCTGCTCTTCTCCTTCCTATCTTCAATTTTCAATGAAATCCCGGACTGTATTAGTCTTGATATTTTCAACCCACGGATGGCTTCGAGTTGTGGGTATATATAAGGACCTCTCATGTAGTTTAGTTATGGAGTGAAGTGGATCTTCATGTTGTGTTATAAGTTCTTGGTAGTGTCATTTGGGTTGACCAGTGCCCCAGCAGCGTTCATGCATTTGATGAACAGTGCATTCCAGTCGTATGTGGACTCCTTTGTAATTATATTCATTGATGACATCCTGGAGTACTCACGTAGCCAGGAGGAACATATTCAGCATTGAGGATTGTATACAGAGATTGAGGGAGGAGAAGCTTTATGAAAAGTTCTCTAAGTGTGAATTTTTGCTCAAATCAATAGCATTCGAAGGGCACGTAGTGTCCAGTGAGGGTATTCAGGTGGTCAGACGAGTGGGGGGGGGAAAGATTTCAGAAGCCCAAGACTGATATGACCACAACTCCAGTGTTAGTTCTGCCATCAGCTTCAGGTTATTATACCACGTATTGTGATGCATTGAGGGTAGGCATTGGTTATGTTTTAATGCAGGAGGATAAAGCGATTGCGTAATAGCTATGATATTTGGAAGGGTATAGAGAGATATCTGTTTGAGGCTAAGCGGTCAGGGTTATCTCCTGCGGGGTGTCCTGAGGTTGTGTAATCCTTATGTTGTTTCGTAGCAAGTTCTCTTTTACTAGTCTATGATATATGTTGCAATTTGAGTTTAGATCGCTTGTGGAATTTGGCATGTCTATTACAATGGTGAATGCGAGATTTGTAGATGATTTGAGATATTAGATGGTTTGTGTTATATGATCTTATGAAGGATTTAGTTGAATCTCATTGCAGTATTGTGGTAGTGATAGCGTATGGGCATTATGAGTTATTATTTGTCTTGATCTATGGCTTTGAGCCAAGTGGTTGAGTTTGCTAATGATAAGTTGATGCACGATTATGTGTTGTATTGGTTAAAGTTCGAGGTATACTGGTGAATCAGTTATGACCTGCAGAGGTGCAGTTTGGGAATGACTCAAGTAATGGAAATTCTTGGATATAGGTTGTATTATACTCTATGAGAAAATAGGTTCTATTGAATGATTGAGTTGTATTTGTAAAAGGTGTAGTGTGTGTAAAGTAGGAATTTGCTTGGTTTCTTAGGGGTGTGGGTTACTCCCTTGGGTGCTGGTGTGTCAATGGGGGCACAAATCATTCGGTCCGCTTGGTTGGTTTGATTGGGATTTGAGCAGAGTAAATGACTCTCGAGAATGATTTTGATGGATTCAAGATTTATGTGTAACAATTGGGAACCTTCAGGATGTGTATTTGTCTAGAAATTGAGATTCACGTTGGAGGGTGTCATATTTTGTGTCATTTCTACATTATTATGGATTCTACATTTCGGTATCAGGAAAGGGGAAGAATAGTTTGAATTCATAGAAAGTCCCTTCAGAGTAAGTATTTGAGTTGTGGTACTTTTGGGGTCCTTAAAAGGACATTCAACGGCTTATGAGCCTTAGGGCGGTGTGGTTTGTGCTAGGATCTTGCATGGTGAGTTTTGGTTGTGGATTTTGGTGTTATGGCAAGGAGAAGGATTTATTTGAAGGTAATTCAGAAGGAACTCGGAGAAATAGGACAGCTTGGTAGTAGGTTGGATCGGCATGATAATAAGTAAGATTGTTTCTTTGGGTGCTTATGATGTGGTAGGGATTCTACGTGTGATTCGTGGCAATGCTCTTGGATTTTGGCGACCTGCGTATCTTAGTTGAGTTAGAGGGATTCAGTCTTGACGGTTTGGTTAAGTTCAATGGGCTTCAAAGGGTTCTTGATGGTCTCTACCATGGTTTGAAATATATATTTTCTACTGGTGCGTAGGGCATGTGGCGTATTGTAATTTTTCTCTAGAATGAAATCGAATGGAAAGTTCGTAGCTAACTGAGTATGTTGTTTCTTGCGACTCAGGATGGATTATGAGATTTGTCGTATCTTTCATATGGTGGCATAATGGGTGTGTTATGTGGTGTAGTATTGAGATTTGCAGATGCAAGGTCGCGACGCGGTAGGGGTGTGCATTCGATTTATCGATTCGATTTTGACCCTTATCGATAATTACTTATTGATTATCGATTTGTACATATGCTTATTGTTATCGTTTCAATAAGGTTTTAATTTTTTTGATTTCGATTTATCGATTTTTGGGGCTTATCGATTCGGTTATCGATTACACCAATAAGAAAATTTACGGGATTCCACGGAAAGTATGTCGCTAAAACGAACACCGTTTATAACATGTTAAATTATATTGGTAAGATGAAAAAATTTTTATTTAACTTGGTATAACATGTTAAATTATATTGATAGCAAGAAAAAGATTACCAAATTATTATACATGTTAAATCATATTGATAGAAAGAAAAAGATTGCCAAATTATTGTACATGTTAAATTATATTGATAGAAAGAAAAAGATTACCAAATTATTGTACCTGTTAAATTATATTGATAGGAAAAAAAGATTACCAAGTTATTGTATAAGAATTAAAATCAAAGAGAAAAATGAAAGAGTAAAAAATAAATGTTTCATTAGAAAAGAAGGAAGATAAAATTGTGTATGTTCAAAATTACAACTTACCTGTTCAGCTCCATTTTTAAATATCAATAGATCCTTTCAAATGGTGATGATTTTGAAGTCCCAAAAAAAGCATGTCAAATTGAGAACACGATACAATAAAGTTACCACATCTCCCGTTACTAAAACGTAGAAGTCAGTTGGTGCTTCATTCTGCAAAACGAACGGGAATGAACAGTGGAGAGAGGGAGAAACGTAAAAGCGGATGAAGAATGGGTAGAAGAAATAATAGAGTTTGGGACTTAGGGTAAAAGAAAAGTATTATAGAATAAGGGCATATTTGTCTTTTTAGTATATCTTATCGGTTTGTCGATAAACCGATAACCGAAGAGGACAAAATCGAAATCGATAACTCGATAAAGAAAATTTCGTAATCGAAATTGAAATCGATAAATCGATAAACCGATAACAAATAATCGATTCGATTTATCGATAAACCGATTCGAATACACACCCCTACGACGCAGTTTGAAAGGAAAGTTATGAATCCTTAGGCAGCATGGACAGTTTCAGATGACTAGGTAAATGATATTTCAACTTGTTATGGCTTGATCGGAGCATACATTTCATAAGAGGCACTGTGTTTTGATTTATGGATACTTTATTAGTGTGGCGGCACTCTCCTAGTTGGTCGGCTGCGAATATTCAAGTTTTTCTTTGTAGCACATATGGATTGTAGGGGTGTTCCTTGTGGTATGATCGTGTATGGAAGAAGTATTAGACATTCAGGCGGCGGAGTTGAGATCAGATATAGTGATTTGTGTGCTCCATGGATTTGGAGGTTGGAGCTCAATGAGTAGATGATTTCATAGTTGTGGGTTGGGGAGACATAGACAAGGTTAGTTAGAGGATAAATGTGTGGTGATTCAGTCATTGTGGGCCCTCGAAGGGTTAATCATCTAATTGTGGGGGACCAAAGTCGACTTTGGGGATCCATTGGTAGGCCCGATTAGGGATGTGTATTCTACACCAATTCGAATTCGTTGATTCCGAACTGCTATTGCTGAGGGATGTGTCATTCGGTTGATGTTGATCTTATTCATATTCTAAAATGATTTATGATTTACTTCTCTATGCCGCGAGGAGTTGTGATTCGTTAGTTTTGGGCACACATGGTACGGTTCTATTCTGGTCTTATAGCGAATTTTGAGTGAGATGAGTAATTGTGTATTGCATGATTGAGGCGTATTGGTTATGTTCTTTCGGGTTTCATATGTCATTGTACCGTCTGATTCTCTGTGGTTATGGTAATGCACTTTGAGTATTAGATATCGAATTTTTCGTGGTGATTGATTTTGAGCATTGCGACTTGAGGTAATTCATGAGGAACAGTGTTTGGGTGGGCTCGCGCATTGCAACGAAGTCATGTTGGGATATGATCCTTGTGTTAGATTTCGTGTGTTGTGGTTCTACAGTGCGAGATGGGTTGTTAGCATCACGTTGTGGTGGTATTTGTTGAGCTTGCGGGACGGTTCTCTCGCTTGAGTAAATTTTCTATGTTTGAGTATTCTTGGCTTGTATCATATTGGTGCATGGATTGCACGATTTGTGGCTTTAGATTGTATTGATATGGCATGTTACTAGAGTGGTTGTGATGGATGAAATGAGGTCATTGGACCTAGAATGGGTGCTATCGGATCTGATTGTGGTATATTTGGGAGGATATTGATGCTGATCGACTTACAAATTTTGCTATAGTTCCTATCGAATGAGAGGGAGTTCCACCACTTGTTGATTGGATGAATGGTTATGAGTTTCCATATGTTCTTTCATTGTTGGCAGTGTACGAAGGATTTATAGTGAGATTTTGTTAGATATAAAGTTTAGTACCGGCATTGGGTTGTTCTGAGCAGTTACTGTGATCAGAGATTACTACTATGAGAATTTGAGTAGGTATATCATGCGATTGTGTCTTGGATTACGGTTATGTCTTGATACAGTTTGTTCCGACTTATGCAATGTGTAGGTTACATGATTCAAACCTTATAGGAAATTTCAGATGAGTGAAAATTGGATTGTAAGGCTTATGGGCTAGGCTGGATGAAGGAATTTCAGGTATGTTTTGTTATCAGAACTGTATGGGATATGGTGACGTGGGATCACCCCGGGCATGTGCATGGTAAGGTGATACGACGGTTTGATGGTTTCGAGAACAACTCTTGACACGTTCGAGGACGAACATATGTTTAAGTGGGGGAGGATGTAATGACCCGATCGGTCATTTTGAGAATTTGCACTTCGCTCGGTGGTTTGCGAGCATGGGTAGCTCCGTATGATATATTATGACTTATGTGAGTCATCAATTTTGGTTTTCAGGTTATTCTGGATTGATATGGAGAAATGATATTCAGCTACGAGCTTTTAATATGAAAGGCTTGACCAAGTTTTGACTATTGAGTAATCCATCTCAGATTTGGATCTTTATGGTTCGGTTAGCTCCGTTAGGTGATTTGGACTTAGGAGCATTCCCGGAATGTAATTTAAAGGCCCGCGGTAGAATTAGGCTTGAATTGGCGAAATTGGAAATTTGGTGATTTCATGTCGGCAGTAGAAAATTTGATATCAGAGTTGGAATGGAATTCTGAGAGTTGGAGTAGGTTCGTAGTGTCATTTGTGACGTGTGTGCAAATTTTGAGGTCATTCGGACAAGGTTTCGGCATCGGTTGCGAAAGTTTGAGGTTTCAAGTCTATTAAGCTTGAATTGGTGTGCGATTCATGTTTTTGTTCTTGTTTGAGGTGATTAGAGAGCTTGATTGAGTTGGTATGGTGTTTTAGGACTTGATGGCACATTTGGTTGAGGTTTTGGGAGGCCTCGGGTAAAGCGGGTACATCATCGGGGGGGTGGACCCTTTTTACGGACGACGCTTCGAATTTGAAGGGGTCCGGACTAGGCATCATTTTGAAGCCGCCCATGAGCGATACTGTAACGACCCGGCCGGTCGTTCCGAGAGTTATAACTCTATTTCCCCCATTTCTACTTCCTTATATGTTGTTCAGCTTTATTATGTTGCATCAGGTTGGTTGGTCTGTGGTTCAGAGTGATTGTGGAGTGGAATGAGACACTTTGTCTCTTAATTTGGAAGTTAAGTTGGAAAAGTCAACCGAAAGTTGACTTATGAGTAAATGATCTCGGATTAGGGTTATTATGGTTGCTCCACTAGGTGATTTTGGACTTAGGAGTGTGTTCGAAATGTAATTTGGAGGTCCGTGGTAGAATTAGACTTGAATTGGCGAAATTGGAAATTTGACTATTTCCGGTTGGCAATGGAAAATTAGATATCGAGAACGGAATGGAATTCCGGAAGTTGGGGTAGGTTCGTAGTGTCATTTGTGGGGTGTGTGCAAAATTTCAGGTCATTCGGACGTGGTTTGGTAGGTTTCGGCATCGTTGGCAAATTTTGGAAGTTTAGAAATCCTTAGGCTTGAATTCAGGGATTAAATCGGTGTTTTAATGTTGTTTTAGTTGTTCCAAAGGTTTGACTAAATTTATGTATTGATATGTGACTTATTGGTGTTGTTGGTTGAGGTGTCGAGGGCCTCAGGATGATTTCGGATGGTTAACGAGAAGTTTGGAAATGGAAGAAAGCAATTGGTGCTGCTATTTCTGGTGTTCCGCACCTGCGGGAGGGGGAGCGCAGGTGCGGTGGTCGCTGGTGCAGTGAAGGACCGTAGATGCAGAAGTAGACGCAGGAGCGGAAGAGTGGACCGCATCTGCGGGACCTCAGGTGTGAGGATGCGAATGCAGTTGCGGGGTATGGAGGCACTAGTGAAATCCGAACCTGCGATAGGATTTCCGTAGGTGCGCCGTTGCAGATGTGACTTAGGAACCGCATATGCGTAAATGCTAGACATAAAGTATAAATTGTGGACTTCGCGAATTTTGGGCATTTCATCACATTTCTCACTCGGATTTTGGAGCTTTTGGAGGGTTTTGAAGAGGGAATCAAAGGGGAATTCGTTGAGGTAAGATATTTGAACTTAATACTCGTATCTATGATGAATTTCAGTTGTTTAAGCATGAAAGTTGTAGAAAAGTAGGGGTGAAATTTGGAAAAAATAGGGCTTGAAGTTGGAGAGTTTAATTTGGGGAACGGAGGGGGAAAACGAGATTGGATTTTGGTAAATTTGGTATGAATGAACTCGTGAGTGAAAGAGGTTTCTAGTTTTGTAATTTTTTTTGGATTCCGAGACGTAGGCCTGGGGTTCGGCCAATTATGGGATTTGTGGTTTAATTTAAAAAAGATTATGTGGGCTTCGTTCCTTTAGCATATAATAATGATAATATACTAATTTTGGATAGATTCGGGGCGATTTGTGGCCAAGTCAAGCGGCAAGGGCATTGCAAAGTAGAGTTTCGTCTAGTTTGAGGTAAGTAACGATTGTAAATCTAGACCTAAGGGTATGAAACCCCCGAATTTCATACTATTTCAAATATGTTAAGGTGACGCACATGCTAGGTGACGGGCGTGTGGGCGTGCACCGTTAGGGATTGTGACTTGGTCCGTCCCGTAGCAACTATAGAGCTGCATAACTTGATTTAAAGATGTATAATAGCTATATGTTTTGGAAAGAATCCTTATAACTTGGGCTGAATGCCATGTTTGGGGCCTTGTTCCTGTACTGTTTGGACCCTCAGTGGTATTATATTACTATCCTCACACTTTTTTGAATTAGAAACATATCCTCAGTCAGGATTTTACCTGTTTATTATTTAATTCCGTCTCATTTCTCCGTTTTAAAGTATATGAGAGTTGTTTTGGGTTGAGTCTCCTGATTTATACTGAAACGCCCGAGTAGCTTGGGAGGTTGATGACTGAGTGAGGTCGAGGGTCTGATGGTGAGGATATACATGTATCGGGATGCACGTCGCAACAATATATGGATCGGGCTGCACGCCGCAACAATATTTGGATCGGGCTGCACGCCGCAACAATATTGGGTTGGGCTGCACGCCGTAGCAATTTAGCGCTTGGGCTGTAGGAGCCCCTCCGGAGTCTGTACACCCCCAGTGAGCGCATGTACCTAGTGAGTGTGAGTGTGAGTGCTGAGTGACGAGTGTCGAGTGACGAGTGATTGGGAGGCATGAGTGAGTGGGAGACTTGCCCGAGGGGCTGGTTGTGAGTGATATTTAGCTCGAGGGGCTTGTTTATGAAATCATTATTTCACTCTGTTGTTATTTTGAGTCTCTATTGAAAAATGTTGAAGATAATCTTACATGTTTTTCATTGAAACTGGAGTTTTAAGTGATATTTTGACTTGAACACTGATTTGACACATGTTGTTCATTGAGACTTTATAACTATGAACTTTATGTGATTTTACCGCTCGTCACTGCACTCAGCCTTTATTTATAGTTGTCACTTACTGAGTTGGTTCACTCACGTTACCTCCTGCACCTTGTGTGTAGATCCAGGTACCTGAGGTCCCGGTAGCGGTTTTTGATCATTTCGATGCGGAGCCTCAGTCGGAGATTGCGAGGTAGCTGCCTGGCGATCACAACCTCGTCTTCTCTTTCCTTATCTTTCTTTAGTGTATTTTTATTATCTCCAGACAATTGTTGTCTTATTATATTTCAGACAGTGTAATAGTTTTGGCCCGTGACTTAGTGACACTCGGTATGGGGATTTTAATTCAGTATTTTGGGTTTTGGATTTAATATTTTAAATTAGAAATTTCGTGGGAAAAAGATTATTATTATTTAAATGTTTTATGAAAACCGATTTGTTTGAAATTTGTGAGGCTTGCCTAGTTCCACGATAGGCATCATCATGACCGGGGTGATTTGGGATCGTGACAAGTTGGTATCAGAGCCTAGGTTACATAGGTGTCACAAATCATGAGCAAGTTTGGTAGATGTATTGGTAAAAAAGAGTCTCACGCGTAAGCTGACTCTTGATTACTTAGCCAGCTATGTGGATCAAGGAAAACGTGACAGCTAGATATGATTCTATAAAGAGGAACGGAACAAAGAGGAACGGTTCAATAAACCTTTGAGTTCATCAGTTACGAGGAACTCAACCTGATCAAGACGAAGAAGAGACACGGTAAATGTGAAACCGGACAGAGCTACGGGTAGATTCGAGAATCCTCAATTAATGACATATATGTTATGTAACTTTCAGACAACAATTACGGTTACCCTTTGTAATGACTCATTAATATAATAATTAGTCATTAATGAGCGATCATTGCAAGAATCAAACGTTATATTAAGAAACCCCCTATAAAGGAAGGGAATGTAACTTGTAATGGGCATCTGGACTTCGAATACAACCTACTTTACCTTTCCGCATATCATACTATTGTCTTTTACTTACTCTTTATTCAATAAATTTCTTTGATTATCAGTAACCCGCGTTCATCCTAAAAACAGCTTTGGTCAAAGGATCTAATTCTTTGGTTAAACAAATTGGTTCCGTTACCGGGAATCTGATAATCTTTGTTCACTTTTCTATTGATATCCTCTAAAACGATGTCGAACTCCAACGACAACAACCTACAAAGGAATGGAGCCCCAGTTCCATCACCTCAAGGAACCCCTCGTGGTTCAAGGGAACCATCCCCAGAAAGATCTGACAACAACCGCAATAATAATGAGCAAGCAGTAGAACAAGATCGAATAAAACAAATGATTACAGAGTACGTGGGACAAGCTTTGCAAGAATTTGAAAGGGGACTACCAGCAGAACCACCTGCATCACTGACACCACCTCCAAACAATATAGTCACCGGGGAAAATCCTCAGTCTGGATTGGTAAACTCGGCAAGGGGTGACACCCCTAACGAATCTCTCGAAGCGAGACTAGGTATGACTAATGCCTCTGAATTGCAAAATTTACTGCTAACCATGCAGAAACAGATGAAGGAACAGAACGATCGAATCGAGAAAATACCTGGAGTAACGTCTATTATCAAAGGCATTGATGTTGATAGGTATTCTCAACAACCTTGGAAGCCAAGTGCAGCACCCTTGCCTATACCCAAGAAGTTTAAAATGCCTGACGTTCCCAAATATGATGGAACAACTGACCCACGTGACCATGTGAATTCTTTCACTACTGGAGTAAAGGGCAATGACTTAACAAAACAGGAGATTGAATCAGTCCTTGTCAAAAAATTTGGAGAAACACTCACCAAAGGAGCCCTAACCTGGTATTCTCTTCTCCCTGAAAATTCTATTGACTCTTTTGCAGTGCTTGCAGATTCATTTATAAAGGCACACTCTGGTGCACAAAAAGTTGAAAAAAGAATGGAAGACATATTCAAAATAAGCAAGGAGACACAGAACTACTCCGCGAATTTGTAGACAGGTTTCAACGAGAAAGAATGCAATTACCCAGGGTGCTTGATAATTGGGCAGCCATGGCATTTGCAAGTAACCTAAATGATAAAAGCTCGGAAGCCACGAGACGACTCAAGGAAAGTCTAAGAGAATTCCCAGCTACAACATGGAATGATGTATATAACATGTATAACACTAAACTCAGAATAGAAGAAGATATCATTGCTCGTTCGAGAGATGAAGATCATTCCATATCCAGACGTCCTGAATCAGACAGGAGATCATGTAAAAACAAGTAAGATCCTTACTTAGGACCCTCGGGACGTGAAACTCGTCCCAGTTTCAAAAATACAAGGTCAGACTATAGACCACCAGGAAGAGACGTGGGCTCATCCTCATCTAGATCCAGAAAAGATCAAGATGAACGACCTAGAGGTAATGCCCGAATTGGGGATCATACCTTTAATGTAAGTACTCCTGAACTTGTTTCAATATTAAGAAATATGGGAGATAAGGTTAAATGGCCCAAAGAAATGCGGTCAAACCCAAATAAAAGAAACCCAGATTTATGGTGCGAGTTCAATAATGATCATGGACACAGGAGTGCAGATTGCAGATTTCTATAGTGTGAAATAGAACACTTATTGAAACAGGGCTATTTAATAGAACTGTTTAGTGATAAAGGTAAACAGGCATATATGAAGAACAGGCAGAAGCCCCCAAAACCTCCCTCTCCAAAGCGAACCGTCAATGTGATACATGGAGGAGAAGAAGTAAACGGAATAGTTTGCCAATTATCATCAAAGGTCACAATTACCCACGAAAAGCGGGCTCGAGAAGATCCAACCGAAGATGAAATAACCTTTGACGACGCAGATTTTGGTGGACTAATGCTTCCTCATAATGATGCCCTGGTAATATCCCTACTCATTCATGACACTAACGTTAAAAGAGTGTTGATTGATCCAGGAAGTTCAGTTAATATCATCTTGTTAAGAGTCGTGGAAGAAATGCTCATGGGAAATCAGGTGATCCCAAAGGCACGAGCCATATCAGGGTTTGATAACTCTACGGTGATAATCAAAGGAGAAATCGAACTTAGCACTTACGCTGAGGGAGTAACTAAGAACACCAAATTCCAAGTCATTAATACTGACATGGCTTATAATGTGATTATGGGAAGGCCTTGGATCCATGACATGAAAGCATTACCATCCACCTTACATTAGGTAATCAAATTCCCCTAAGAATGGGGAATCAGACAAATCAGATGTGATCAACAGACCTCCAGAAATATAAATTCCGTGACACTTTATAACAAAAAAGGGACGGAAGAACCAGAAGATAGAGAAATCTTTCAAGTAGATGTCACCGGCCAAACAGGTATGGAAAAAACTACTAACCAAATAGGTACGGGAAGAGATACCCATGATAAAGTGGATCCAGTCACCACGGGAGATGCCTCGGAAAATATAGATGTGGACTCTATACTGGATGTCATTCATGAACCGGAAGAAGATGAACACGTCAAAACAACTACGGAAGAGCTCGAAGTTGTTCCATTGTTCGAACAAAAACCTGAACAGAAGGTGTATGTAGGAACGAGGCTGAGTCATAATCGAAAAAGTACGTTAATTGATTATTTAAAAGCTAACGCAGATTTCTTTGCGTGGTTCCACTCAGATATGACAGGTATTCCACCCGAAGTGACGACTCATAAACTAAATGAAGATCCATCTTTCGTACCTGTTAAGTAGAAGAAAAGAAAGCAAGGACCATTCAAGAATCACGTAATTGACGAAGAGGTACAAAAACTCTTGAAAATTGGTTCGATACGAGAGTAACGTACCCTAACTGGTTAGCTAACACTGTGGTGGTACCTAAAAAGAATGACAAATGGAGGGTATGTGTAGATTATACTGATTTAAATAAAGCATGCCCCAAAGATTCATTCCCATTACCGCATATAGATCAAATGATTGATGCTACCGCATGTCATGAATTATTAAGCTTTCTAGATGCATATTCTGGTTATAATCAGATTAAAATGGATCCCTCAGACTAGGAAAAAAACTCCTTCATTACGAACAGGGGGATTTACTGCTATAAAGTCATGCATTTTGGCCTAAACAATGCTGGAGCAACCTATGAAAGGCTAGTGACTAAAATGTTCCAAGAACATCTGGGAAAAACGATGGAAGTTTACATTGATGATATGTTGGTAAAATCAACACGGGCGGAAGACCACTTCCAGCACCTCTCTATTACTTTTGATATTTTACGCAGGTATAACATGAAGTTGAATCCAGAAAAATGTGCTTTTGGAGTACAGTCAGGTAAATTTTTGGGTTTCCTTGTATCAAATAGAGGAATAGAGGTAAATCTCGCTCAAATTAAAGCTATAGAAGAAATACCTGATATACCAACAAACAAAAAAGAAGTTCAAAGACTGACAGGAAGAATAGCGTCTTTGGGAAGATTTATTTCCAGGTCCTCCGAAAAAAGTTTTAAATTCTTTTCAGTTCTCAAAAAGCAAAATCAGTTTGAATGGACTGAAGAATGTCAGCAAGCCCTCAGGAATTTGAAGGATTATCTATCAAAACCTCCGCTTCTGTCAAAGCTAAAAGAAGGGGAAAGGTTGTACATCTACCTAGCTGTCTCAGAAATTGCTGTAAGTGCAGTACTGGTAAGAGAAGACGAAGGTAAGCAATCACCTATTTATTACGTAAGTAAAACCTTACTAGATGCTGAAACCAGATACCCACATCTAGAAAAGTTAGCTTTAGCCTTAATAATGGCATCTAGAACATTACGACCCTATTTTCAATGTCATCAATCACTGTTGTGAATTCTTATCCTTTAAGGAATATATTGCATAAGCAAGAAATGTCAGGAAGATTAACCAAGTGGGCCATAGAATTAAGTGAGCATGAAATAATATATCAGCCTAGGACTGCAATTAAGTCACAAATATTAGTTGATTTTGTTGTTGACTTTAGTAATAACATTGTTCCTGAAATAGAAAAGGAGTTACAATTCTTCAACGGTGCTAATCCGGGTCTATGGACCCTATTTACGGATGGCTCTTCCAATATAAAAGGTGCTGGTTTAGGCATAGTCTTAATATCACCCACGGGTGAAAAGACACGACAAGCTATTAAATGTTATCCTATAACTAACAATGAAGCAGAGTACGAAGTTGTCATTGCAGGCCTAGAATTGGCACGAGAACTCTCAATTGAGAAAATCGTAATCAACAGCGATTCCCAACTGGTAGTAAATCAAATGCAAGGGACTTACATCAGTCGAGAGACTCGGATGCAACAATATCTAGAAAGAGCAAGAGAGCTCATAAGACAATTCAAAACATGGAAGGTAATACAAATACCTAGAGAGGAAAATGCAGAGGAAGATGCATTAGCAAACCTTGCAGCAGTTACAGAAGTAACAAATAAAGACAATACAATCGTCGTCCATCTATTCCATTCAGCAATCGACCAGGACAGGAATGAGGTAACTTTCAACAATTTAACCTGGGATTGGAGAAACGAAATTCTTAATTTTTTGCAGAATGGTACCGTACCTAAAGACAAGAAAGCAGCTCAAGCACTTCGCCGCAAAGCTGCACGGTATTGTCTCATTCGCAACTCATTGTATCGCAAGATGTTCGGAGGACCCCTAGCTAAATACCTCGGACCTAATCAAACGGAGTTCGTGTAAAGAGAAGTCCATGAAGGACACTGTGGAAATCATTCAGGAGCAAGATCCTTGGTAAAAACCCTAATGAGAGCCGGGTATTACTGGCCTAAAATGAAAGAGGATGCCAAAAACTTCATATCCAAATGCGACAGGTGCCAGAGGTTCGCCAATAATATGCATCGACCAGCAAAACTATTGCATCCAATCATATCCTCGTGGCCCTTCATGAAATGGGGTATGGACATAGTGGTACCTCTTCCTCCAGGTAAAGGACAGGTGCGGTTTCTGCTCGTGCTTCCCGATTATTTCACAAAATGGGTAGAAGCAGAAGCATTCAAACAGGTGAGGGAAAAAGAAGTTAAAAGCTTCTTATGGAGAAACATAATATGCCGCTTTGGGATACCGAAGGAGATCGTATGTGATAATAGCCCACAATTTATAGGTTCTCAAATCACGGAATTCTTTGAAAGCTGGCAAATTAAAGGGATTACCTCAACGCCATATCATCTTGTGGCTAATGGTCAAGCTGAGTCAATGAATAAAATCATCATCAACAATATAAAGAAGCGGTTAGATAAAACCAAAGGAAATTGGCCTGATGAATTACCAGCGGTATTACGGGCAAACAGAACAACATCAAAAACGGCCACGGGAGAAACTCCTTTCGCACTTGTTTATGGCTCAGAAGCCTTAATAACCGTAGAGATTGGAGAACCAAGCATAAGGGTTATAACAGCTACGGAAGAAAGAAACGACGATGAATTAAGGACCAATCTGGACCTGCTCGAACCACGAAGGGAAGCAGCATTAATACGGATGGCAGCTCAAAAGCAAATCATAGAGCGATACTATAACCGTAAAGCTCATCTCAGATACTTCAAGATTGGGGACTTCGTACTCAAAAAAGTCTTTAAATCAACAAAAGAAGCAGGCGCAGGAAAGCTAAGTCCGAATTGGGAAGGACCTTACAATGTTCGAGGCATAGCTGGGAAGGGTGCCTATGAGTTGGAACCCATGGACGGCAGAATCCTACCAACAAGCTAGAACACCATCCACTTGAAGAAGTACTACTTCTAAGGAAAAGAAGTATACCCGGTCAGGTATCACACGTTCGATTTTATTTTGAACATTTAAAGTTTTACTAACTTTTTTAGATGATAGGCATAAAGCTAACCCATCACCAGATGATGAATTAGACTTGCAAAGACACGAGAAAATAACACAATTCCCGGTCTAGGGTTACACTTTCTGATGGACGTTTTAAAGGTTTAAGCAGTCATCATCTAAAAACTATATACCTTCGAGTGCCGTACGTTTTTTCTTTTCAGGAAAAGGACCACAAGGAAGGAATAATCAAGTGCTCGAGATTTCATTCTTCAAAGATAAAACACTTGGGGGACTATACAATATGGAAGGCTAAAACGAAGCAAAGAAGACTATCGGAAAGTCAAAACTCGAGTCGAAGATCCATCTACCCAACAAGTCAAGTGATACGAGCAAAATTGAAGAAACTGAAGACCTAAAATTCAAAAACCTTCGAACAATGTTCAGGTTGAAGGGAAAAGTAATAGCTACGAGAAAAAAAAATGCACATCTTTGTACTTATTCAAAACTATTGTAAACAGTTAAGGGTAAAAGATCATCATCATTGTACTCAGTCAAAAAACTGTTGTGACTAAAAATAGTTACGAAATCTTTGTACTCATATAGAAAATTGTTATCAAATAAAACAGTTACGGATGAAAGATCAAAATCCTTGTATAAGTGCAGAAAACTGTTATCAAATAAAACAGTTACGATTGAAAAAGCATTTCTCTCGTACTTATTAAAAAACTTTTGTCAACAAAATAGTTACGGACAAAAGCACCTAATCATTATGAAAACTGTTACTAATGAAAAATAGTTGTTTCCTTGTATTAATTCGAAAAAACTGTTACCTATGAAAAACAGTTATGAAATACAAGTGTATATTAAATCTGTTAAAAGAAAAACAGTTGCAACATGAGTTTTAGACGATAATCGAAACACATGTAAAATGTTGTGGAAGTTCAAACAAAAAACTTCCCTCAACAAACATTCTTAAACATGTGAGAAATTCGTATCACTCTATTGCATTACTATGAAGTTGAGACGTCTTCTTCATTTAGTTTCAATAAAAAAGGGCCCTCTTTTATAAGTAAAGCCTATTATAAACAAGGCTTACAAACACCGTGCCTACTATGAAAAGGCTCGAGTGATTTTAGCATCTTCATGCGAAAGTTTAGAGGTACAACTAAAAACCTCAAAAATCAAAACATGCAAAAGACTTGAAAATGAAACAAAAGCTCAAAACAGAAAAGTCATAATTTGCATGTACATATATCAAAAAGAGCGGCTAAGTAAGAACTAAGTACTAACTAGTACTTAGCCGCATATATAATTTTTACATTTGAAGGTGCCCCTAAGTTGTCAGTTGGGGAATTTACCAAGATCCAAATTTACCCCCGATGGAGCTAGGGGTAACCACTAATCCAATAATAAAAAATAAAAAAAGAGAACCAAAGCTTTATTCTTCTTGAGGAGGAGGATTGACTTCTTCATCGGCAGAAAGAACGAGAGCAACTTGGGACGTAGAGGCATGAGCGGCAGAAGTCTCACCATCAGGCGAAGAGAGGTTACTACCTTGTTGAGCCTTCTCCATGGCTTCCTTGGTTTTAGCTATTTCAGCACTAAGGTCGAAACCCTCTTGACTCATTTCCGTCAATGTGTCAAGGCGAGAATTCATATATGCCTAGCTCACATCGACAACGGCCGCTTCTTCGAGATCTTCGTAATCTCTTGCCCATATTTGAAGCTCGTCCTTTAGCCCATCCTTCTCCACTTCAGCAGCCTCATGGGCAGCCTTCAAAGGCACAATCGACTCCTCCAAAGTTTGGACTCTATCTAATGCATTACGCAATTCTTCTTGAGTTTGAGAGAGTGATTGTACGAGCTCGCCAGAATATTCCTCCTTCTGCCCTAGCAAATCCTTCAAGTACCTAATCTCCTCTGAAGCTTGTGACAGTTGTTCAGTAAATGAAGATTCCAAAAGACTTTTATCCTTATCAGCCTGATTTGATGAAGCCTTCTCCACTGCCAGTTCCGCTGCCATAATCCTCATCTGTCTATTCAAGGTACTCATTTCCTTCTCTAAGGCATCCATATCAATTTTTAAACTGTCATATTGTGCCTTCAAGTTGTCGAAATCAGCCCGTAACTCTTTTGTCTCCTGATCCGAATTCGAGATCCTCTTCATAAGCTCCATACCAATAAGATTGATCTACAAGAAACAAACCAATTAGATATGATAAATTATTTAGATATGGTAAAATTCATATATGGAAAAGGAATAAATTGCACCATACCTTCAAGGAGGTATGCACAACTTCATTGGCCCATGTAAGAGCTGTGTGGCTGGCTAGCTTGGTTTTCTCCGTGGGACCTATCAAAGGTTTGAGCCACACTTCGGGCTTTCCCGTTTTCTTGAAAAGACTTCCCTCAACTGGAACTTCTATTATTACCCTCCGCATCTCCCTGCTGGAAGACCCTACTTCCCTAACGGAAGGCACGGAAGCAGGCATAGATGAAACAGCAACAAGCATGGAGGGTTGAGGAATTGGAGAAGCCGCAGGCAAAACAACAGGCACGGAGGATTGAAGAGTTGAGGAAACCACGGTCAAAGAAACTACAGAGGATGTAATAGCCACTGGAGCGGAAGAGACACGAGGGGCAGATGAGACAACTTCACTTAAAGAAGCAGGAAAAATAGCGGCCAAAGGGACATCATCGGAGGCAAGGTCAAAACCTTCATGAAACAAGTACTCTACAGAATCATGAACAGGGGACTGTGAAACATCTTCGCCAGAACCACCCTCCTTCTTCGTGACCTATGCACCAAAGCACCCTCCTTTTCTTCTTCTTCTTCTTCTTCTTCTTCTTCTTCTTCTTCTTCTTCTTCTTCTTCTTCTGCGGAACGGGATTCACCAACCTTCCTCTTCGAGGAAGACGAACCAACAATAATATCTTGGGCCTGGGCCAAAGACATCTTCGGAACAGACGTAGCAGATACCCCACGAGCAGAAAATCCTATCAGAAAGGGAAAGATTAAGCAAGAAGGAAAAAGGCTCGAGTAAGACAAGAAGTAAAAACAAAAGTTTCACTTACCGTGGGTCTTCACTTGCCAACCATACTTCCCAGCGAAGTACTTCTAAGATCTTTCTTCTGAAGGAGCAACAGACCATAATTTCTCTACCTAATCACGGATACCGGAGACATTCTCGACAGTACCCATGATTGCTGAAAGAAGAAGAAACAGATACGGTGTTAATAAAACATCTCAAATCAAAAAGAAGAAAAGTAAATAAATGTGAACTAAAATGTACTCACGTGCACGATTCCACTTCTCAAGGAAGGGAAGATTTTCTTCACCCACTAAACCAGCAATGGGTACAGTGACGTACCAGAGGTACCAACCTCTGTCCTTATCATCTCCAGGGGTTACCAACACTCTTTTACTCCGAGAAGCCAGAGTAGAAACCCCTTGACAAAATAGGACATGAGAGTAGAGATGAATGATACGGCTAAAAGTAAAAGGAATCGAGGCTAAAGAAGCTAAACTCCTAAGACATGTGACAACTCGCCACACAAGCGGACCAACTTGTCCTAAGAAAATATTGAAGAAATGAAAAAACTCGATTATGACCGGATCAATGGGAGGTCTAAACCCTAAAGTGAAAGGATATTATAAACAAAAGAATATCCCGTCTTGTAAGACGTAATTCTTTGATTATTATTCGGAATGTAGACAGGGAAATCAGACCTCCAAAAACATTCCCTACGCACTAGGTAAATCTGACCTTCAGTAATAATGGTTGGGTATCTCTCGACACTATCAAGAGAAGAAGACTGATCCACCAGAACTTGATTGTCCCTAGTAAACACAAATTCAGCGGGAATAATCTCATCAACTCTGGGTTCACTAAGGTGTTCATCTCTACCTCTATATAAATAACGGGAAGCCCTAGCCCTAAGAGAAACTAGAGACCTGGCAGAAGGAGGGGAGACTATTTGAGAGGAAGAAGAGCCTCTGGAAGGAGTGGATCCTAGACTCCTTAGTCTACCACCCCTCCGACTCCTAGTTGGAGCAGAAGAAGGTGTTAAGTTCTCTACATCTATTACTCTTTTGGGTTGATTTGAAGAAGACATGTTTACAAAAGCAATGAAAAATTCTTTACAAGTAAAAGAGACAAGTTAGAAAGTTTTTCGTGAAAGTAAAGAAAAGAAGAAGGGTATTTATACTTAAGGGCAACCGTCAAACATGAAAAAAATAATGATGAAAAGTCATAATGGAAGATGTTACTTCGGGACTGGCGCAACCGCAAAAATCCCTAAAAGACGCCGAATAATTGCAGAACCAATCCGAGAAGGACACGTGGTATGTGCATTAAATAGAAGTAACAAATGACGCATATGTTCATGGAAGGATACAATGCTTCGAGACAAAGTGGCGGCAAAATATTCCCGCCATAAATATGTATTCACTTACCAAATATTAATCGATAAATATATGATAAGTGGGGGGACTATCTATATTGGTATAAAACAGCCTCACACGTAAGCTGACTCTTGATTACTCAGCCAACTACGTGGATCAAGGAAACCGTGACAACTAGATATGATTCTATAAAGAGGAACGGAATAAAGAGGCACGGTTCAATTAACCTTTGAGTTCATCAGCTACGGGGAACTCAACCTAATCACGACGAAGAAGAGACACGGTCAAAGTGAAATCGGACAGAGCTACGGGTAGATTCGAGAATCCTCAATTAATGACCTATACGTTATGTAACTTTCACACAACAGTTGTGGTTACCCTTTGTAACGCCTCATTAATGTAAAAATTAGTCATTAATGAGCGATCATTGCAAGAATCAAACGTTATATTAAGAAACCTCCTATAAAGGAAGGGAATGTAACTTGTAATGGGCATCTGGACTTCGAATACAACCTATTTTACCTTTCCGCATATCATACTATTGTCTTTTACTTATTCCTCTTTATTCAATATAATTTCTTTGATTATCAGTAACCCGCGTTCATCCTAAAAACAGCTTTGGTCAAAGGATCTAATTCTTTAGTTAAACAGTAGAGTCTTATGGATCGGTGCGGAGACGTCCGTATTTATCTTCGAGAGGCTGCAGTACCCTTAGGAAAAATCTCACATTCTTGAATTCTTGTCGTGCCAATCTATTTATTCTAGTAACTAAACTTCTATTGTTTAATTCTCTCACAGATGGTGAGGACACGTGCTACTGGACAGGACGGCCAGCCACCAGTTAGGCCCGCGAGGGGTCGAGGCCACGATCGAGGCTGTGGTAGGGGTAGGGGTGTAGCCCGCATAGCAGTCGGGGCTGCACCTATAGACCCATGCGTTATTCCAGACCAGGTCCTAGCCGCAGATGTTCCAGCGGGAATAGCCCAAGCACCGGCTGTGCCTATTGTTATTCGAGGTTTTCAGGAGAACTTGGCTCAGATTATGACCGTGTGCACTAGTCTTGCTCAGGCGTTCGTTGTTTCTACTACAGCAGCTACTTCTCAGGCTGGGGGAGGCACTCAGACTCCCACCGTGCGCACCCCTGAGCAGGTTGTTCAGGGACTTCAGACGGCGGGGGTACCTCCAGCCCATCCGGTTGCACTTGCTCAGGATTATGTGGTTCTCGTCATGCCGGATGACGAGCAGCGCAGGTTAGAGAGGTTTGGTAGACTTTATCCTTCAACTTTCAGTGGTGCAGAGGGCGAGGATGCTCAGGGTTTCTTGAACAAGTGTCAGAGGATTCTCCATACAACGGGTATATTGGAGACCAGTGAGGTCTTGTTCGCTACTTTCCAGTTTTCAGGAGCTGCCTTTACTTGGTGGGAGGCTTATGAGAGGCGTAGGCCTGTTGGTGCAGCACCCCTTACCTGGCAGCAGTTCTCCTCTCTCTTTCTGGAGAAATATGTGCCACAGTCTTGCAGGGAGGAGCTGCGTAGGCAGTTCGAGCAGTTACATCAGGATGATATGACTGTGACACAGTATGAGATGAGATTTTCAGAGCTAGCTCGTCATGCTGTTTGGTTGGTTCCTACGGATAGGGAGAGGATCAGGAGGTTCGTGGATGGCCTCACATATCAGCTTTAGATTCTCATGACCAGGGAGATGGTGTCAAGTGCTAATTTTGAGGAGGTCATTAATATTGGCTGAGATATTGAGTCAGTTTGTCGCCAGGAACGAGATGAGAGGGAGGCCAAGAGGCCTCGGGGATTTAGTAGCTTTGGTGGTGTTCCCTCTAGAGGTCAGTTTCAGCACAACAGAGGCCGTCCATTTAGGCCTGCTAAGCCAGCTTGCCCAGTTCATAGTGGCGCACCGTCGGGGCATGGTTCCCGTGGTTCTCATCCGGGCCACTCATTATTCAATGCCCTTCCAGCTCATAGTTCATCCCGAGCACCATCGGTTCGGGGCTCTTACATGTCGGGTTCTTCTATCAATTATCCTGGTACTAGGGGTTCCCTTCAGTCCCCGTTCCTCGCACCAGTGAGTTGTTTTGAGTGTGGAGAGTTTGGGCATATGAGGAGGGAGTGTCCTTTTCGTCATGGGGGTCCATCTCAGCAGAGAAGTCAGCCATCGACTTCAGCTCTAGTTACTTCACCACCCGCCCAAGCCGCTGGGGTGGGGGTCAGGCAGCTAGAGGTCGCCCTAGAGGGGGAGGTCGATCCAGCGGTGGTCAGGCCCGTTTTATGCACTCCCAGCCACACCAAATGCTATGGATTCAGGAGACGTGATTACAGGTATTGTTTCAGTTTATCACCGAGATGCCTCAGTCTTATTTGACCCTAGTTCCACATATTCCTATGTTTCGTCATATTTTGCTCATTTTCTGGACGTGCCCCGTGAGTCCTTAGTTACATTTGCTCATGTGTCGACTCCTGTGGAGATACTATTGTTGTGGACCGCGTGCATCGGTCATGTGTGGTGTCTATAAAAGGTCTCGAGACTCGAGTGGATTTGTTATTGCTCGGTATGGTTGACTTCGATGTGATATTGGGCATGGATTGGCTTTCTCCATGTCATGTTGTCCTAGATTATTACACTAAGACCTTGACCTTAGTGATGCCGGGATTTCCGAGGATTGAGTGGAGAGTTTCCATAGATTATGTGCCTAGTAGGGTGATTTTATACCTGAAGGCTCAGCGTATGGTGGAGAAAGGGTGCCTATCTTATTTGGCTTTTGTGAGGGATGTTAGTGCTGAGACTCCCACTATTGATTCTGTTCCAGTGGTCCATGATTTTTCGGACGTGTTTCCTGTAGATCTGTCGGGCATATCGTCTGACAGGGACATTGATTTTGGTATTGATTTGGTGCCAAGCACTCAGCATATTTATATTCCACCGTATCGTATGGCGGGGGAGTTGAAAGAATTGAAAGAGCAGCTTCAGGAACCCCTAGATAAGGGGTTCATTTGGCCTAGTGTGTCGCCTTGGGGTGCACCGGTTCTGTTTGTGAAGAAGAAAGATGGTTCCATAAGAATGTCTATTGATTACAGGCAGTTGAATAAGGTCACAATCAAGAACAAGTATCCTTTGCCTCGTATTGATGATTTATTTGACCAGCTACAGGGAGATAGGGTGTTCTCTAAGATTTATTTGAGGTCCGGGTATCATCAGCTGAAGATTTGGGATTCAGATATTCCTAAGACGGCTTTCAGGACCCGTTATGGCCATTATGAGTTCTTGGTGATGTCTTTTGGGCTGACCAATTTCCAAGCAGTGTTCATGCATTTGATGAACAGTGTATTTTAGCCATATTTAGATTCCTACGTTATTGTGTTCATTGATGACATCCTGGTGTACTCTCATAGCCAGGAGGAGCATGCTCAGCATTTGAGGGTGGTGTTGCAGAGATTGAGGGAGGAGAAGCTTTATGCAAAGTTCTCCAAGTATGAGTTTTGGCTTGGCTCAGTGGCATTCTTGGAGCATGTGGTGTCCAGTGAGGGTATTCAGGTGGATCCGAAGAAGATAGAGGCGGTGCAGAGTTGGCCCAAACCGTCCTCAGCTACAGAGATTAGGAGCTTCCTTGGTTTGGCGGGCTATTACCGTCGCTTTATGGAGGGGTTTTCTTCTATTGCTTCGCCCTTGACCAAATTGACCTAGAAGGGTGCTCCGTTTAGGTGGTCGGACGAGTGTGTGGAGATCTTTTAGAAGCTCAAGGCTGCTTTGACCACAACTCCAGTGTTAGTTCTGCCATCAGCTTCAGGTTCTTATACAGTGTATTGTGATGCCTCGAGATAGGCATTGATTGTGTCTTGATGCAGGAGGGTAGGGTGATTGCCTACGCATCGCCCTAGTTGAAGACCCATGAGAAGAATTATCTAGTGCATGATCTTGAGTTAGTAGCCATTGTTCACACTTTAAATATTTGGCGTCATTATTTGTATGGGGTTCATTGTGAGATTTAAGCTGATCACCTGAGTTTGCAGCATCTGTTTAAGCAGAAGGATCTAAATTTGTGTCAGCAGAGATGGTTGGAGCTTCTCAAGGACTATTATATCACTATTATATACCATCCGGGGAAGGCCAATGTGGTGGCCGATGCCTTGAGTCGTCGGGCTGAGGTTTGGGGAGTTTAGCCTATCTTCCGGCAGCAGAGAAACCGTTAGCATTAGATGTTAAGGCCTTAGTAGGCCAGCTTGTGAGGTTGGATATATCAGAGCCCAGTCGGGTATTGGCCTGTGTAGTCTCCAGGTCTTCTCTTTATGCCTGTATCAGGGAGCGCTAGTATAATGACCCACACTTGCTCGTTTTTCAGGATAGGGTACGGCGAGGTGATGCCAGGGATATGAATATTGGTGATGATGGTGTGATGAGGATGTAGGGTCGTATATGCGTGCCTAATGTAGATGGGCTTCGGGAGTTGATTCTGGAGGAGGCCCACAGCTCGCGGTATTCCATCCATCCGGGTGCCGCAAAGATGTATAAGGATTTGAGGCAGCATTATTGGTGGAGGCGGATGAAGAAGGACATTGTCGAATTTGTAGCTTGGTGTCTCAACTGTCAGCATGTCAAGTATGAGCATAAGAGACCGGGTGGCTTACTTCAGAGACTAGATATACCGGAGTGGAAATGGGAGCGAATCACCATGGACTTTGTAGTGGGATCCCACGGATTTCGAGGAAGTTCGATTCTATTTGGGTTATTGTGGATCGGCTGACCAAGTCCGCACACTTCATTCATGTAGGTATTACTTACACTTCGGAGCGGTTAGTTGAGATTTATATCCGAGAGATTGTTCGACTGCATGGTTTTCCAATTTCCATCATTTTCTATAGAGGTACTCAGTTCACATCGTTGTTCTAGAGGGCCGTGCAGCGGGAGTTGGTCACACAAGTTGAGTTGAGCACATATTTTCACCCTCAGACATACAGGCAGTCCGAGCGCACTATTCAGATATTGGAGGACATGTTGCGCGCTTGTGTCATTGATTTTGGGGGTTTACGGGACCAGTTTCTGCCACTCGTGGAGTTTGTGTATAATAATAGTTATCAGTCGAGTATTCAGATGTCTCTATACGAGGCTTTGTATGGGAGAAGGTGTAGATCTTCGGTCGGTTGGTTTGATTCGGGTGAGGCTAGACTCTTGGGCACAGATTTGGTACAAGATGCTTTAGATAAGGTGAAGTTGAATCAGGAGCGGCTTCGCACGGCGCAGTCTAGGCAGAAGAGCTACGCGGACAGGAAGGTCCGTGATATATCTTTCATGGTTGGGGAGAAGGTGTTGCTGAAGGTGTCACCCATGAAGGGTGTTATGCGGTTTGGGAAGAGGGGAAATTTTATCCCCTGGTTCATTGGGCCTTTTGAGGTGCTTCAGAGGTTAGGGATTTCATTGCTTATAGGCTTGTCGAGTGTGCATCCGGTATTTCATGTTTCCATGCTTCTGAAGTATGTTGGCGACCCATCCCATGTTTTGGACTTCAGCACGGTTTAGTTGGAGGGTGATATGACCTGTGATGTGGAGCCAGTAGCTATTTTGGATTGGCAGGTTCGAAGGTTGAGGTCAAAGGATATAGCTTCAATCAAGGTACAGTGGAGAGGGCAGCCGGTGGAGGAGGCCACCTAGGAGACCGAGCGGGAGATGCGGAGCAGATATCCACATCTATATGGGAAGAAAAATAAGTTAGACTGAAGGAAGGAAAGGAAAAATAGCATTACAACAATTAATACTTACTCGAGATAGAAGACGATTGGCCTCTTCAAAGAGGGTGGACACATTATTTAACCAAAGAATTAGATTCTCTGCCAAAGCTATTTTAAGAAGAACGCGGGTTTCTGATAACCAAAAGAATATAGAAATAATTTCAAATTGATTTGTAAAAACCAGTAATGATGCGCAAAAGTAAGTGTATTTCAATAGTGAATCGAATGTGTCCTTACAAGTTATTTTTTACTCCCTTTTATAGGGAATTTCTTAATATAACGTCTATTCTTTTCAGTGATTGAGCATTAATGGCTAATAATGGCATTAACGTAACGTTACAATGATTAACCATAATTGTTGCGTGAAGATTATGTAACATTTTGGCTTATTAATTGAAGATCCCCGAATCTTCCCTTTATTCCATCTTGATTCATTCTGACCGTGTCTCTTCACCTTCTCAATTAGGTTGAGATTCTCGTATCTGATTACCGCGTGGGTATGCTGTTCCGTTCTTTTTTATCTCGTACCTCGTCATACAGTCTTGTCCAGTTGTCATTGCTCCACATAGATTGCTGAGTCATCATTAGTATTACACGTGTGAAGCTCATTTTTACCAATACAGATAGTCCCCCCACTTACCATTTATTTATCGATTAATATTTGGTAAGTGGATACTCATTTATGATGGGAATATTTTGCCACCACTTCACTCGTACCATTGCATCCGTCTCTGAATGTATGTGTCGTTTGTCACTTCCATTTAATGCATGTGCCACATGGCATTCACGGACTGGTTCTGCAATTATTCAGCGCCTTCTAGGGCTTTTTGCGGCTGCATCAGTCTCGAAGTGACAACTTCAATTATGACTTTCACATCGTTGTGTTTTCCATTTTTTGACGGTTGCCTTCGAGTATAAATACCCTCTTTCCTTTCTTTACTTTCACGAAGAACTTCTAACTTTCTTTCTTTATTTGTAAATTCTTCATCTTCGTAAATGTCTTCTTCAAACCAGCAATCTAAAAGGGTCATCAATGTAGATGAACTGACTCCTTCTTCTGCTCCAACACGGAGTAGGAGGGGCGGTAGGCTTAGGATCTTAAGTTCTACTCCTTCCAGGGGTTCTTCTTCTCATTCTTCTCCCCCGCCATCTTCCAAGTCTAATATTCATTCGTCTTCTTCGAGGGCTAGGGCTTCTAGATCTTCGTCTAAGAGTAGAGAATACAATGAACCACTTCGTGAGCCAAGAGTCGATGAGATTGTTCCTGCGGAGTTTTCTTTTGCCAAGGATAGTCAGGCCATGAGTGAGCAGCTTTCTTCAATGTCATCACATGACAATGCTGACCTTTATCCTACCCAAATAACAGAGGGCTTAGTGTCTCTTGTACGCAGGGATTGTTATTGGAAGCCTGATTTTCCTGTTGTTGTTCCTAACGATAACTAAATAATAACCTCTTACAAGACTGGGTATTATTATGTCTATGCTTATCCCTTCACATTAGGATTCAAGCCTCCCATCGACCCTGTTATCATCGAGTTTTGTCGATTCTTTAAAGTTTGTCTGGGACAAGTCGGTCCTCTTATTTGGCGAGTAGTTGCGTGCCTTAGGTATTTGTCCAATTTAGCTTCTGTAACCTTTACTTTCCATCATCTTATTCACCTCTATTCTCCAATGATGTTCCGCCAAGGAGTGTTTACTCTCGCGGCCAGGAGTAAAAGGGTGTTAGTTACTCTAGATGATGACAAAGACAGAGGGTGGTATGTCTGGTATGTTGTTGTCCCTACTGTAGGTTTAGTAGGTGAAGAAAATCTCCCCTTCCCTGAGAAGTGGAACTTTGCACGTGAGTACAATTTTGCTCACTCTCCTTTCCTTTTCTTTTGATAAACTATCAGTACCGTGACTGTTTCTTTTTCTTTTGCAGCAACCATGGGAACCGTTGAGAATGTCTCCGATTTTCTTGATTGGATAGAAAAACTCTTGTTGATTGCTCCTTTAGAAGAACGTTTGTGGAAGTACCTCTCTGTGAGGCTTGGTTGGAAGGTTAAGACCCACGGTAAGTGAAGGTTTTTTTGTTTTTACTTCTTCTCTTTTTGAGCTTTATCTTACCCCTTTTATTTGGTAGGGTTTCCTGCTCGTGGAGTTTCTTCTGCGGCTGTGTCCGCTTCAAGGCTGTCTCTGGCTAAGGACCAGAAGATCATTGTTGGTTCCTTCTTGTCGAAAAGAAAAGCAAGTGGGTCCAGGATCTTAGATGAGGAAGAGGAAGAGAAGGGTTCGCTGGTCCATAGGTCATGTAGGAGGAGGGTTGTCTCCGATGATGAATTTGCACCCGTTGTTGATCCTCCTGTGCCTGAATCAGAACTTTCCGCTCCCGAAGATGCAACTCCCTCTCCTGTTCGTGAGTCTGTTGATCACCTGTTCCAACAAGGTTTTGGTATCGTCTTTGATGAAGCTCCTCTTGTTGTTTTCTCTCCTCCTGATGCTAAGGAACTTTCGTTTATTGCTCCCGTTGCTACCTCTGCTCCCATTGTCGTTCCTACTCCCGTTGTTGTTTCTACTCCTCAACCTACTCCGTCTGTGGCCCCTTCACCCGCCCACACTTCCATGCCTTCTGCTGTTAAAGTAGGGTCTTCCAGCAGGGGGGTGATGGAGCAAGTTAAAATAGAGATTCCTGCGGCGGGCAGCCTCTTGAAAAAGTCGGGCCAGGCTGATGTATGGCTAAAGCCATTGATAGGCTCGACTGAGAAGTATAAACTGGAAAGCCACAACTCCCTGACTTGGATGAACGAGATTGTGCACTCGTCCTTAAAGGTAAAGCTTGTTCTTCCTTCATATGTACTTATTTATTCTTACCGTATCTAATTTATATCCTCATGCAGATCAACCCTATAGGCACAGAGTTAATGAAGAGAGTCGTTCAAATGGAGCAAGCAGCAAATGACTTCCATATTGAGGTTGATAATTGGAAGGAGCAGTACGAGAGTTTACAGCTTGACATGGAGGCAATGGAGGAGGAAAATTGTACCTTGGAATGGAAGGTTAGGGTTATGGCAGCAGAACTGGTCGTTGAGAAGGAGTCTTCGAACCAGACAGGTAAGGAAAAAAGTGTCTTAGAGTCTTCATTTGCGAAGCAGCTTTCCCATGCCATAGAAGAGATTAGGCATGATGGCTTTGTTAGACCAGAAAGAGGTGCACTCTGGCGAACTTGTACAATTGCTCGCCCAAACCCAAGAAGACCTCCGTAACTCTTCAGAGAAGGTCCAGTTTATGGAAAGATCCCTCACTCTTTTACAGGACTCTCATGATGTTGTCGTGGCTGAAAGAGATGAGTTAAGAGCTGAAGCTGAACAATGGGAGAAGGACAACGAGGCTCTTGAAGACAAAGCAGTCGTCGATGTTAGATGGGCTTATCTGAATGCCTGTATTGACACATTGACGGAAATGGGCCAAGGGGGTTTTGACTTGGAAGCCGAAATTTCTAAAACCATAGAGACGATCGAGAAGTATCAGCAAAGTCAGAATTTCTCTTCACCTGAGGCTGAGGTCCATGTTGCTCGTGTCTCTCAATCTCAAGACACTCCTCCTGCCATCAAAGACAATCCCCCCATCTAGAAACGATTTTATGGAACTTGGTTCTCCTTTTTTTTTTATTTGCAACATTTGATGGTTACCCCTAGTCCCATTGGGGGTAAAGTTCGGTCCTTTGTAAGTCTCCAATTGAAAACTTAGGGGAAACTTTTGTACAAACAAATTAGGCTTAGACTAAGTTAATACTTAGTTTTTTGCCACTATATATTAATAGTAATATCGGCATAACTTTTGATTCCTTTGAGTTTTGTTTCACTCTTAAATCTTTGCATGCTTTCTTTTTGAGGTTTTTGGTTTACCTCTGAGTTTTTGACTTTGCATTTTAAAAAATGCTTAGATTTTTTGTACCTTTTCGTAATAGGCACGATTTATAAAAGAGGGCCCTTTTTTTATCGACACTTAATGAAGAAGACGTCTCAACTTCATAATGGTGTAAATGTACAAAAGAGAGATAGGAATTTCACGTGTTTTTCTTTGACAATGTTTTGAAGAAAGTCTTTGTATTATTTCGAACTTTCGCAACATTTTACATGTGTTTGTGTATCGTCCATAGCTCTTTTGCAACTGTTTTTCTTACAACAGATTTGGTATAAACGTGTACTCGTAACTGTTTTTCTTTTGTAACATCTTTTTCGAATTAATACAAGGGTATAATTGTTTTCATTTATAACAGTTTTTTTGAATAAGTATAAGGGTATGAATTTTTACCCGTAACTGTTTTTGTTTACAACAGTTTTTGAATAAATACAAGGATAATGCTTTTTTCATCCGTAACTATTTTTATTTACAACAGTTTTTGAATAAGTACAAGGATGGTGCTTCATCCGTAATTGTTTTCGTTTATAGCAGTTTTTGACTAAGTACAAGGATGTGCATTTTTATCTGTATCTAATATTCTGCCTTTAACCTAAACATTCGTTTACATTTACGAATATGTTTTTTGAAGGTTTTTGAATTAGGCTTTGTGTTTTTTGTCTTTGGCTCTTTGATTTTGCTCATAGTACTTGACTTGTTGGGAAGATGGATCTTCAGGCTTGAGCTTTGACTTTTTGATAGTCTTTTTTGCTTCTTCTTTGCCTTCCATATTGTATAGTCCCCGAAGTGTTTGAGCTTAGAAGGATGAAATCTCAAGCACTTGACTATTCCTTCCTTGTGGTCATTTTCCCGAAAAGGAAAAACATATGGGACTCGAAGGTATATAGTTTAGATGATGACTGCTTAATCCTTTAAAACGTCCATCAAAAAGTTATAACCCTAGACCGGGAATTCAGTTACTTCCTCGTGTCTATGCAGGTCTAATATCGTCATCTGGTGATGGGTTAGCTTTTTTCCTATCATCTAAAATGGTTAGTATAACTTTAACTATACAAAAGTAAAATCGAACGCAATGATACCTCACCGAGGGTATTCCTTTTACTCAGAAGTAATGCTTCTTCAAATGAACAGCATTCCAACTGGTTGGTAAGATTTTGCCGTTCATAGTTTCCAGCTCGTAAGCGCCTTTTCCAGCAATGCCACAGACTTTGTAGGGCCTTTCCCAATTTGGATTTAGCTTTCCTGCACCAGCTTCCTTTGTCGGTTGGAAGACTTTATTAAGAATGAAGTTCCTAATTTTGAAATATCTGAGGTGAGCTTTTCTGTTGTAATATAGCTTTATAATTTGCTTTTGGGCTGCCATACGTATTAATGCAGCTTCTCTTCTTTGCTCGAGCAAATCCAGATTTGTCCTAAACTCGTCTTTGTTTGTTTCTTCCGTAGTCATTGTGAATCTCGTGCTTGGTTCGCCGATTTCCACTGGTATTAATGCTTCTGAACCGTAGATAAGCGCGAATGGAGTTTCTCCCGTGGCTACTTTTGCAGTAGTTTTGTAAGCCCATAATAATGCCAATAGCTCGTCAGGCCAGTTTCCCTTGGATTTTTCCAACCGTTTCTTTAAGTTGTTGACAATGACTTTGTTTGTTGACTCGACTTTCCCATTAGCCACGGGGTGATACGGTGATGAAGTGATTCGCTTGATTTGCCAGCTTTCAAAGAATTCTGTGATTTTTTAGCATGGGAATTGTGGGTCATTGTCACATACGATCTCCTTTGGTATTCCAAAGCGGCATATTATGTGTCGTCATATGAAGCTTTTCACTTCTTTTTCTCGCACATGTTAAAAAGCGTCTTCCTTCACCCATTTTGTGAAATAATCAGTTAATACGAGTAAGAATCGTACCTTTCCTTTAGCTGGGGGAATGGGTACCATTATATCCATGCCCCATTTCATGAATGGCCATGGTGACACCACTGGGTGGAGTAATTCTGCTAGTCGGTGCATATTGTTGGCATATCGGTGACATATGTTGCATTTAGCTACGAAGTTCTCAGCATCTTCCTCCATTTAGGCCAATAGTACCCTGCTCTGATTAGGGGTTTGACTAAGGATCTTGCTCCTGCATGGTTTCCGCAGTGTCCTTTGTGCACTTCCTTCATCACGTACTCCGTTTTGTTGGGTCCAAGGCACTTTGCTAGAGGACCTCCAAACATTTTACGGTACAAAGTTTCATGAACCAGGCAGTATCGCGCAGCTTTCCGTCGAAGTGCTTGAGCTGCTTTTCTATCTTCAGGCACGGTACCGTTTTGCAATATGTTTACAATTTCGTTTCTCCAATCCCAGGTTAAATTGTTAAATGTAACCTCATTTTTGTCTTGGTAGATTGCTGAATGAAATAGGTGTATGACAATTGTATTGTCTTTATTTTTACGTCAGCAACTGCTGCGAGGTTAGCTAATGCATCCGCTTCTGCATTTTCCTCCCTGGGTATTTGCGTAACTTTCCATGACTGGAATTGCCTTGCTAGGTCTCGTGCCTTTTCCAGATATTGTTGCATCCGAGCCTCTCTTGCGTATAAGTCCCCTGCATCTGGTTTACCACTAGTTGAGAGTCATTTTTTATCACGATTTGCTCAATTGAGAGTTCTCGTTCCAGTTCAAGCCCTGCAATGACAGCTTCGTACTCTGCTTCATTGTTAGTTATGGGATAACATTTAATGGCTTGTCATATCTTTTCACCCGCAGGTGATATTAAAACAATTCCCAAGCCGGCTCCTTTAATGTTAGAAGAGCCGTCAGTAAATAGGGTCCTAATTCCTAGATTGGCCCCGTTGAAGAGTTGTAACTCTTTTTCTACTTTAGGGATTATGCTAGTATTAAAATCAGCGACGAAATCAGCTAAAATTTGAGACTTTATTGCAGTCTTAGGCTGATATATTATGTCATGTTCGCTTAATTCTGTTGCCCATTTAGCTAATCTCCCTGATAACTCTTGTTTATGCAAAATATTTCTTAGTGGATATGAGGTCACAACTGTATTGATAAAAAATAGTTTCACACGTAAGGTAATTCTTGACAACTCAGTCGGCTACGTGGAACGAGGAAAATACGACAGTTGGATATGATTCTATAAAGAGGTACGGAACAAAGAGGTGTGGATCAATAAACCTACGGAGTAATCAGCCACGGGAAACTCAACCTGATTGAGACAGGGAAGAGACACTGTCAGAATGAATCCAGACAAAGCTATGGGCAGATTCAGGGATCCTCAATTAATGACTCATACGTTATGTAACTTTCATGCAACAGTTACGGTTACCCTTTGTAACGCCCCATTAATGTAATAATTAATCATTAATGGGCGATCATTGCAAGAAGTAGACGTTATATTAGGAAACCCCCTATATAAAGGAGGGGAATATAACTTGTAAGGGACATCTGAACTTCGAATACAATACATTTTACTTTCTGAGCATCATATTATCGCCATTCATTAATTTTCTTTTACTGAATATTATTTCTTTGATTATCAGTAACCCGTGTTCATTCTAAAAGTAGCTTTGATCAAAGAATCTAATTCTTTGGTTAAACAACAACAGTGATTGGGTGACATTGAAAGTACGGTCTCAACTTTCTAGCTGCCATGATTAGAGCTAAGGCTAGTTTTTTCTAGATGAGGATATCTAGTTTCAGCATCTAATAAATACTTGCTTACATAATAAATCGGAGATTATTTACCTTTGTCTTCTCTTACCAGTACTGCACTTACGACAATTTCTGCAACGGCAAGATAGACATACAGCCTCTCTCCCTCTTTTGGTTTAGACAGTAGCGAGGGTTTTGATAGATAGGCCTTCAGATCTTTGAGGGCTTGTTGACATTCTTCAGTCCATTCGAACTGATTCTGCTTTTTTAGAACTAAAAAGAATTTAAAACTCTTCTCCGAAGACCTGGAGATAAATCTTTCTAAGGCTGCAATTTTTCAGGTTAGTCTTTGAACTTCTTTTTTGCTCGTAAGTATATCAGGTATTTCATCAATAGCTTTAATCTGATCAGGGTTTACTTCTATACCCCTATTTGATACAAGGAAACCCAAAAACTTATCTGATTCAACGCTAAAGGCGCATTTTTCTGGATTTAGTTTCATGTTATACCTGCTCAGGATTTCGAAGGTGATTGAAAGATGCTGGAAATGATCTTCCGCTTGAGCTGATTTTACCAGCATGTCATCAATGTATACTTCCATTGTTTTCCCCGGATGTTCTTGGAACAACTTGGTCACTAGCCTTTGTGTTGACCCAAGTCACTGCATAGTTTTGAAGATTGACAAGTGTCTGATCAGTTGAACCAGGTCTATCAGAGCACACATACTTGAACTGAATGGATGGCACATGAACCATATATGCATAGGAGATAAATGTGCTTGTGAAGTATCAATGAACCAAGAGATTGTCTCCTAATGCAAAAAGGTTGCAAACTGATAAAGATGATAGAAGTTGAATTCATCAAGGATAGTAACGAAGGAAGGAAGTTGAGTTTAATTCGAACTCTTTCACCCAGTTAGAGGTGTACTAGAATTGAACGATAAACTCAACTACTGACTCTATAAATACTTGAAATATTCCTGCTGAAATTCTTTCCGCACCAGTAGAAGTTGGAACACAAAGAAGAACCAGGTTCTTCTTGTGAGACAACACTCGAAAAATTGGGTACCACACATTTAACCTATATTCTTGTGTGGTATTGACGTCTAAAACATCAATTGGTATCAGAGCAGGTTATCCTTGAAAAGGTTAACATCTTGGAAAAGATCAAAATGAGTGCACCGCCTAGAAACTGGGAGGGTCAATCAACTGCAAGGCCACCACTCTTCAACGGCCAGTATTACTCCTAGTGGAAGAACAGGATGAAGGACCACCTGATTGGAGAAGACTATGAACTCTGGGACATAGTCACTGATGGACCTCTAGCTACAATGAAGAAGACTGCTGAAGGTTTGGATGTACCAAAGACTAGGGCTGATTGCACTGCTGAAGACCTGAAGAAATGGGAGAAGAATGCTAAGGCCAAGAAGTGGCTAGTTTGTGGATTAGGTCCAGATGAATACAGCAGAATCCAAAGTTGCACCACAGCCAAAGAAATCTGGGATACTCTACAAGTAGCCCATGAAGGAACACCTCAGGTAAAGAGGTCAAGAGGTACTCTACTATACTCTCAGTATGAAAACTTCACTATGAAAGAAGGAGAGACTATCCAAGAGATGTGCACAAGGTTCACAACCTTGACTAATGAACTAAAGTCTCTTGAAAGAGTCATTCTTGAAGAGGACAGGGTTGAGAAGATCCTGACAAGGGTCTTGCCAATTTCCTGGGAAAGCAAAATCACTGCTATCCAGGAATCCAAAAATATGGCAACCCTGAGATTGGATGAGCTGATTGGAAACCTCACTGCCTATGAACTCAGAAGGCAGACAATGAAGATGGATGGTCCAAAGAAGGAGAGGAGTCTAGCACTGAGAATCACTGAGGGAGCAGATCTGGAGGAAGATGAGATGGCCATGATTACCAAAGAATTCAGAAACTTTCTCATGAGGAAGAAGGGCATCTCTAGAGGAGGAAACTACAACAAAGCAAAAGCTCCAGAAAGGCCAACCAACGAGGGATGCTACAAATGTGGTAAGACTGACCATCTCATCAAAAACTGTCCTCAGTGGGAAGTAGAATGGAAAAAGGAGAGATATGAAAGAAGGAACAGGAAGAAGGAGCTGGTCCAACCCAAGAAAACCACAATTGAGGCTATGGTTGCTGCTTGGGGGGAAAGTTCAGATGAGGAATCAGAAGATGGGGAGACTGAAGATCAGGCGCTCATGGCAATTGGAGAATCTGATGAGGAATCACATGAAGAACCAGAGGTAAGTATCTCCCATCTTAAAAACAAAATAAAGTTCCTATCTAAGGAAAAACTCTCTGAGTTGCTACTTGATTTCATAGATGATTCTGAGGAAACAACCAAAGAGAAGGATCAACTCTCTAAAGAATGTGCAATGTTAAAAGCAAAGTGCATGAACCTGGAAATCAGAGTCAGGGAATCTGAAAAGAAAAACAATGTCTTGTTGAACCAGGTTCATCCACTTGAGATTAAGATTCTAGAACTAAAATATGAGAACTTAAAACTGAGATTAGGATCCAGTAAAAAGGTTGTTGATCACTCTCATGTCATGTTAGAAGAAAATTTGGGAAAACTAAAAGATAAAATGTATGCCAAGGATGAACAGATAAGATCACTTAAAGAAGAGCTTGGCAAAGTCAAACATGAATTAGACAGAACTTGTAAATGGAATAAATCCTCTGATGCCTTGACATGGATTCAAGAGAATCATAGTAGCAACCGGAGAGGGCTTGGTTTTGGGACTCAATTGCCCAAGTGGGATACCAAAAGCAAGTATCTCTCTCTTCCCGAAAATAAAATCTGCACCCAAGTAAGACTGGCCACTTCAAAATTGAGTGCACTGCAAGAGAGCAGGCCAGTCGAAAAAATGAGAGGTTTGTTAAAAATAAAATTGGCTACCAAATTGGGCCAGAAAATATTTAATTCATCCATTCTCTCATAGAAAAGGACCCAAACTAGTTTGGGTTCTTAAAACTAATCTCTGATTTCCTTTTGTAGGTACAAGTGATAGGAAGCAGCCAAATTTGGTTTTTGGATAGTGGCTGCTCAAAGCATATGACGGGGAACAAGGAACAGTTCCTTTCACTTGAAAACCTCAAAGGAGGAAATGTCTCCTTTGGAAATGGAAAGAAAGGTGAAATTATAGGGGTTGGCAAAGTAGGTAAGGATGACACACGTTCCATCGAACATGTGTACTTGATAGATGGCTTGAAATATAGCCTGATCAGTGTGTCACAATTGTGTGACAGAGGTAACCTGGTTGCTTTCACTTCCACAAAATGTTTTGTGATTAACTTGCTTACTGACAAGATTGTTTTGCAGGGAAAGAGAATGAATAATATCTATGTCATAGACTTGTCCACACTGTCTGAAAATGAACTCACTTGCTTGAGTATTTTGGACAGTGATCCCCTCCTTTGGCACAAACGACTTGGTCACACAAGTCTAAATCATCTTAACAAATTAATCTCTAAGGACTTAATGGTGGGACTCCCTAACATTAAGCTCAATGAAGACAAAGTTTGTGAGGCATGTGCAAGGGGGAAGCAGGTAAGATCCTCATTCAAAAGTAAGAAAATGATCAGTATCACCAGGACGTTGGAACTGGTTCATCTGGATCTGTGCGGTCCAATGAGAACTCTGAGCAGAGATGGTAAGAAATATGTGATGGTGCTAGTTTATGATTATTCAAGGTTCACTTGGACCTTATTTCTGACATCTAAGGATGAAGCGTTTGATATGTTTACCTCATTTGTTAAGAAAACTCAAAATCAGTTAGGACATCAACTAGCATCAATAAGGTCTGACCATGGTACTGAATTTGAAAATGCTAAGTTTGCTGAGTTCTGTGATAAACATGGCATCAATCACAACTTTTTTGCCTCTAGAACCCCATAGCAAAATGGGGTTGCGGAAAGAAAAAATAGAACTCTTGAGGACATGGCAAGAACCATGCTTCTTTCTAGCAACTACCACACAACTTCTGGGCAGAAGCAATAAACATTGCGTGCTATATAATCAATAGTTGTATGACCAGGCCACTGGTAGAGAAGACTCCTTATGAATTACTTAAAGGGAGAAAGCCCAACATATCCCATCTTAGGGCTTTCAAATGCAAATACTTTGTGCATAATAATGGCAAAGATTCCCTTGGTAAATTTGATCCCAAAAGTGATGAGGGAGTATTCTTGGGATATTCATCACATAGCAAAGCCTAAAAAGTGTACTATAAAAGAACTATGTGTTGAAGAGAGTGTGCATGTTGTCTTTGATGAAACTAACACTCTTTCTGAGAGACAGGAACCAGAAGATGAGGAGCTTGGACTGGTGAGAAGCAGTGAACACATTGAAGCAGCCATGGAAGATGGAACAGGTGATGGACCAGGTCCAACCAACCCAAGCAACATGACAGAGGGAATTCAACATGTGAATCTTGGCCCTGATCCTGTTCCATAATGTCAAGACACCATAGAATCATCCAAAAGTGAACAATTGGTACTCAAACCACACAGATATCAAAGTTCTCATCCTCTTGAGAACGTCATAACAGATTTGTTATCCAGAATCAAAACAAGAGCCTCCTTGAAAAATATGTGTGCTTTTGATGCCTTCCTATCTTTAATCGAACCAAAGAACATTGGTTCTCAAAATACTTGTTAGAATATGGGTACAAACGAGGCAAAATTGACAGCACCTTGTTCTTAAAGGAAAAGGGTAAAGAACTCCTGGTTGTGCAAATATATGTGGATGATATTATATTTGGAGCAACTACTGAAAAACTGAGTAAGGAATTTGCTACACTTACTTATGGGGGGTGAGTTTGAAATGAGTATAATGGGTGAGCTAAACTTCTTCTTAGGCTTGAAAATCAAGCAAAATCCACATGGAACAATGATTCATCAACAAAAGTATGTGAAAGAACTCCTCAAGAAGTTTAAAATTGAGGACTCAAAGAAAATAGACACCCCCATAGCCACAGCTACCAAATTGGATGTGGATGAACCTGGTTCATCCGTTGATCAGAAGTTATACAGAGGAATGATTGGATCTCTATTATATCTCACTGCAAGTAGACTTGATATTGTGTTCAGTGTGGCACTGTGTACTAGGTTTCAGGAAAATCCAAAGGAGTCCCACCTCACTGCAGTAAAAAGAATTCTGAGATATCTGAAAGGCACCACTGGTTTGTGCCTTTGGTATCCGAAAAGTAGTAATTTCGACCTTGTAGGATATGTTGATGTTGATTATGCAAGTTTCCTGGTTGACAAGAAAAGTACTTCAGGCATGGCTCACTTTTTGGGCTCTTGCCTTGTGTCTTGGGCCACCAAGAAACAAAATTCAGTAGCCCTGTCTACTGCTGAGGCTGAATATGTGGTTGCACCCTCATGTTATGCCCAGTGGCTATGGATCAAGCAAAAGCTCATGGACTTTGGTATAGATGTGGGATGCATTCCCATTTTTTGTGATAACACTAGTGCTATTAGTATGACGAAGAACCCGGTTCATCATAAGAGAACTAAGCACATAGATGTTAGGCATCATTTCCTAAGGGATAACTATGAAAAAGGAATGATCTCAATCGAATTTTATGCTATTGATCATTAAATTGATGACATATTCACTAAAGCACTAAGTAGGGAGCATTTTGAGAGAAACGGGCTTGAATTAAGGATGATTAAGATCACCTAATTGAAAAACAAAAATGAAAAAAATTGGAAAAAAAAATGGAAAAAAAATTGGCTAGAAAATGTTAATTAGGTACTCAATCAGACTAATCATTACTCAGTATCATGTCTTTATTTCCATACTCTTTTGCCATGTATTAATATGATTCCCTGGGTACTAATGATGTTTCTCTATCTTTGATAATTGAGGCAAATTAAAGACTTTAACGTGATGAACCTGGTTCATCCATGCTGGTTCATCTGACTGACGAGGTACGTTCTCATCTCCATTCATTTATTAAATCAAGTACAATCATACATGAGCAGGACTCTATCTACTTATGGTTCAACTTCAAATACTTCGTACTTACCCAGAATTGAACCAGTTTCAAGAAGTCCCGTCTCATTTAATTAGCCTGGTTTTAGGGGGGAAATAATTGTCTAATCAATGTCAGTCCTATAGACTCCCACTTGGTTTAATATTCTTCCTGTTGTAAACTCCCTAGCCACATTTTATAAAAGGGTCATCATTACTCTGTTCTTCATAAAGTAACCGTCGAACCAAGTTCATCTCACTCTTCTCAAACTAAAATCTAATAAATTTTCTTTTCTTCCTAATAACGCTGATAATCATGTCTTCACCTCCACCTGCCTCTTCTTCTAATTCATCACCAAATCGTGACTACGATGGAGGACTCTATGAATCTGACTTTAATTCTCCATCTGTGTATAACTCTCAATCTCAAGAGATAACCTCAACCCCTGAACCTACTCCAGTTCTTGAACCCACACCTAACCCTACTCCAGCCCTCAGGGGCCGCCGTGTGAAAATTCTTGCCAGAAAGACAGTTGCTTCTGGTTCTAGAGCAAGATTCTTGGAAGAAATTCTACAGGCTGATAAGGATCCCAACACCGAATCATCAAGTGAATCTTTTAAATCAGCCAACGAGGATGAAGCACCTGGTTCAACAAGTTCTGAGAAAGGTAATCCTAAAATCAATTTTGCAATTGCTACTACTGAAAATCAGTTCGTCTTGGTGGGGTCTGTTGTTGATATTGAAGTGCCGAATAGGCATAGAAAAGTAAGAGTTCTTGAGAGACAGGGTGAAGGAGTTGCAAAGGGATCTGGGGAGGATGGCACCACTTTGGCTCTCTGTGGTCCCATTCCTGAGAATGTTCAAGGAGAAGTCGCGAACTTAGGGGGCACCAGTGTAGTCGAGGAAGCAATGACATGTCTAGCAAGCTTGAGGAAAGGAGAAGATAAACCTGGTTCATCTGGGGACGAGACATTGGCTGAAAGGCTAAAGAAACTAGGGGAGTCTTATAACCCCAAGAAAAGGAGGACTCAGAAGTCCAAGAAAGCATGTACCCCAGTTCCTCCAAAGAAGAGGAAAGCTACTATTTCTGGTGATGCTCTTGTCCCTAAGGTGCGTTCTACTCTTAATACTATGAGAGAAGAACAAGAAACGTTGGAGAAGGCTCTGCAAGAGAGCAGGAAAAAGAAGGCGGCAAAGGGTAAAGCTAAGATTGGAGAGCCTGTTGAGGCTGTTGTTATTGAAGAGGAGACGTTGGACCTAGTCCAACAAGAGGAACAGCTTGCTCCAGTTGTGGTTGAGACATCAAAACCCAAAAAGGCTAAGGCTTCTTCAAAGAAGTCAGTTGTTGTGTCCGCCGCAACTCCAAGCACTGTCAAAAGGACCAGGTCCAAGGCAAAGAAAGTGAAGGTTGTGGAGAAAGATGATGATGCAGACTGGAGGGGAGAAGAGGAGAAGGAAGATGATGTGGAGACTGACAGAATCATAATGTTTGGCAAGCGAACAATCTTGAAGGGCAAGTTGTTCAAAGATATAGAGGAGCCTGGAATGAGATACCTGCAGGACACTCTGGACATGCAGGGATGGAAGGACATGGTCCTTCGCATGGAAGGCAGGCTGGCAAGGGCTGAATTGGTGGAATTCATGGGAAATGCCATTGTCAAAGGAGTTCAAGTTTCCTTTGATGCTAAAGAGATGGGTGAAATTCTGAACATACCAACTGAGGACTATAAGGACTACACAAGGCAGAGATGGCCTTGTCTAGATGGGATGGCCTCAGCAATCAACATCACCAGATTCTTCAATGACAATAAGAGGGAGATTGAACCCAGGCCGGTCTACAAAAGTGAAATGAAGCAAGAGCACAAGTTGTTCTTCGAGTTTGTCATCAAATTCCTGCTGCCCAGACAAGAAAGAAGGCACATAGCCAACTATATAGATCTGACTCTAATGGAGTGTCTGTACAGGGGAAAGCAAATCAATTGGCCAGCTTTCAGCATCCAACTCTTGGACAGAGTTGTGAATGGAACAAAAACACATGTTATTCCATATGGATTCATTCTGACAGTTGTGCTTGCAAATTTTGGGGTTCCTGTGAAGAAGGCTGAAATGGCGACTACCAAGGATTATTTTGGGAAGGAAACTTTGCTGACATACGATTACATTGTCAATGTTCCTGCAGATGAACCTGGTTCATCTAGGAAGCAACCAGTCAATAGCAAAGTAATAACTCTGGTGCAGGAAAGCGAGATCAAGGATATGGAGATCCTTCGTTTGAAATCTCGTGTGATTGAGGTTGAAGCTGAGCGGGATGCTCTCAGGGATGAACTAGCAAAAGAGAAGGAAAAGACCATGGGTGTTCTTCAGCAGATGCTTTCTCTTCTACAAATCAAGACCACAACCTCCTATGCACCTTTTGCTACAGCTACCGGGTATTCATTCAAAAAGAATGCATTTACCCTTTCTCCCCCTTCCTTCGGCATCCCTGACTCGGGCATCCCTTTCAGGTGCATCCCATCCTCAGGCTGTCCAGAGCTACCAAATTACTCCATCTATGACCCAGTTCGGGATTCAGTTCTTGTTTCTATTTTTTTTTTCCTTTGCTCATGGTTTTTGGCTGTTTTTGTTTAAATTTTCTGGTGTTTGATATTCGTTTCTAATCAATGAATTTTGTTGTTTAGTTATTGACTTGTATCAATTTATTATTTAGCTTACATTTATTGGTTTCTTGTGTTGATTAATCATGTTTTGCACCTGCAGTTGCCTAAATGGCCATGAGTAATAGTTAATAACCTCTGGTAAGTTTATCATTTTGAAAACTTTTCGATGATGCCAAAAGGGGGAAGACATGTTCTTTTATATTTCAAGTGATATTTATAACCTAATGAACCTGGTTTCTCTATGATAAATGCTTAAAAACATACAAAAGTGTTTGAAGTGTATACAAGGAGAAGCACAGAGTTTGTCATCATCAAAAAGGGGGAATTTGTTGACCCAAGTCACTACATAGTTTTGAAGATTGACAAATGTCTGACCAGTTGAACCATGGCTGGCACACGAACCGTATATGCATAGGAGATAAATGTGCTTGTGAAGTATCAATGAACTAAGAGATTGTCTCCTAATGCGAAAAGGTTGCAAACTGATAAAGAGGATAGAAGTTGAATTCAGCAAGGATAGTAACGAAGGAAGGAAGTTGAGTTTAATTCAAACTCTTTCACCCAGTTAGAGGTGTACTAGAATTGAACGACAAACTCAACTAATGACTCTAAAAATACTTGAAGTATTCCTGTTGAAATTCTTTCCCCACCAGTAGAAGTTGGAACACAAAGAAGAACCGGGTTCTTCTAGTGAGACAACACTCGAAAAATTGGGTACCACACATTTAACCTATATTCTTGTGTGGTATTGGCGTCTAAAATATCACTTTGATACGTGGCTCCAGCATTTTTCAGGCCAAAAGGCATGACTTTGTAATAATAGGTCCCCATGTTTGTAATAAAGGAAGTTTTTTCCTCGTCTGAGAGATCCATTTTTATCTGATTATAACCAAAATACGCATTTAGAAAGCTTAACAATTCATGACCTGCAGTGGCATCAATCATTTGATCTATGTGCGGTAATAGAAATGAGTTTTTGGGGCATGCTTTATTCAAATCTGTGTAATCTACGCATAATCTCCATTTACTATCCTTTTTGGGTACCACTACAGTATTAGCTAACCAATTAGGATATTTTACCTCGCGTATTGAACCGACTTTCAAGAGTGTTTGTACCTCTTCATCAATCACTTGGTTCTTGAATGGTCCTTGCTTTCTTTTCTTTTGCTTGTCAGGCACGAAGGATGGATCTTCATTTAGTTTATGAGTCATAACTTCCGGAGGTATACCTGTCATATCTAAATGGGACCAAGCGAAATAATCTGAGTTAGCTTTTAAATATTCAATTAACTTACCTCTTCTTGCGGGGCTTAGCCTCGTGCTTATATGAACTTTTTTCTCATGCTTCTGCTCGAACAATGGGATAGCTTCGAGCTCCTCAATAGTTGTTTTAATATGCTCGTCTTCTTCTGGCTCTTGAATGACATCGGGTCTGGAATCCATGTCTGTATGTGTTGATGTTGCCTCTGTGGTGATTTGGTTCACCTTCTCGTGGATCCCTTCTTCCGTACCTATTTGGGTTCCAGTTTCTTATTCCGTACCTAATTGGGCGATTTCCTCGTCTTTTGACTCTTCCGTTACCTCTTTTTTGTTAGAGTGTACTACTAAATTTATATTCCTTGAGGTCTTCCGATCGCCTCGAATCTGTTGAATTCCCCATTTGGAAGGGAATTTTATTACCTGGTGTAAAGTATATGGTATTGCTTCCATGTCATGGATCCATGGTCTCCCCATGAATACGTTGTAAGCTATATCGGTGTCAATGACTTGAAATTTTATATTTTTTATTACTCCTTATGCATAGGTACTAAGCTCAATTTCTCCTTTTGTTATGACCGTAGAGTTTTCAAACCCATATAAGGCTCGTGCTTTTGGGATTACTCGATCCTCCATTAGATTTCTTCCACAACCCTCAACAAAATGATGTTGACTGAGCTACCTGGATCAATCAACACACTTTTTACATTAGTGTCATGTATGAGTAGGGATATTACCAGAACGTCGTTATGAGGAAGTAGCAATTTATTGCCATTCGCATTGTCGAATGTTATATTTTCTGCTTCCATGTCTTCACGAATCCGCTTCCCGTGTGTAATTGTGAATTTTGTTGTTCTTTTGCAGACTACTCTGTTCACCTCCTCTTCTTCGTGTATCACATTCACTATTCTCTTTGGAGATGGTGGTTTCGGGGGCTCTTGAATGTTCTTCATATATGCATGTTTGCCTTTTTCACTAACAGTTCCGTTAGATAGCCCTGTTTTAATAAATGTTCTACCTCACCTTGCAACAATCTGCAATCTGATGTTTTGTGTCCATGATCGTTATGGAATTCGCACCAGAAGTCTGGATTTCTTCTATTTGGATTCGATCTCATTTCTTTGGGCCATTGAACTTTATCACCCATGTTTCTCAGTACGGTAATTAATTCAGAAGTACTTACATTGAAGTTGTAGTCTCCGGCTCTTGCATTACCTCTGTTCTGTTCCTCCCGATCTTTTCTGGATCTTGAAGAGGACAAGTTTGTATCTCTATTTGACGGTCTATATTCTGACCGTGTGTTTTCAAACCTGGAACGAGTTTCTCATCCTGAAGGTCCCATATATGGATCGTACCCGTTTTTACATGTTCTCCTTTCTGGTTCAGAGCGTCTAGAACTGGCTCGATCTTCAGCTTTTGATTGAGCAATAGTGTCTTCTTCTATTCGTAGCTTGGTGTTGTACCTGTTATAGACATCGTTCCATGTCATGGATGGGAATTCTCTCAAGATTTCCTTGAGTCTTCTCGTGGCTTCTGAGCTTCTTTCATTTAAATTGCTTGCAAACGCCATTGCTGCCCAATTGTCAGGTACCCTTGGTAGTAGCATTCTTTCTCGTTGAAACTTGTCTACAAATTCACGGAGCAACTTCGCGTCTGCTTGTTTTATATTGAATATGTCTTCCATTCTTTTTTTGACTTTTTGTGCACCGGAATGTGCTTTTATAAAAGAATCTGCAAGCTCAGCAAAAGAGTCAATAGAATTTTCGGGTAGAAGAGAATACCTTGTTAGTGCTCCTTTGGTGAGTGTCTCTCCGAACTTCTTGACTAGTACTGATTCAATTTCTTGTTTAGTCAGATCGTTGCCTTTTACTCTTGTAGTAAAAGCAGTTGTGTGATCACGTGGATCAGTTGTCCCGTCGTACTTGGGAATATCAGGCATTTTGAATTTCTTGGGAATAGGCAAGGGTACTGCATTTGGCTTCCAAGGTTGTTGAGAATATCTATCAACGTCAATGTCTTTCATTACATGTGGTACTCCAGGAATTTGCTCGATTCGGTCATTTTGTTCCTTCACCTGTTTCTGTAAGGTTAGTAATAAAGATTGTAATTTTGGATTACTGGACATACCTGGTCATGCTTCGAGGGACTCATTTGGAGTGCCTCTACTTCCTGAGTTTGCTAGTTCGGATTGTGGACTTACCACAGTTGCGGTGTTGTTAAGAGGAGGTGTAGGTGATGCAGCTGGCAGTCCCCTCATGAAAGCTTGTAAGGCTTGAGTCACATATTCACCAACCATTTGTTTTACAGAATCTTACTCTCCTGTTTGTTCATTTCCATTATGATTATTATTTTGAGTCGTAGATCTCTCTAGGGAATGTTCCCTTGAGCCTCGTGGGGAACCTGAAGGTGATGGAACTAGAGTTCCAACCCTTTGTTGGTTGTTGTCATTGGCGTTCGACATAATTCACAGAATGTTGTTTGAGAAAAAACAGAGAATATCAGATTCCCGGTAACGGAACCAATTTGTTTAACCAAAGAATTAGATTTTCTGCCAAAGCTATTTTAAGAAGAACGCGGGCTTCTGATAACCAAAAGAATATAGAAATAATTGCAAATAGATTTGTAAAAAGCAGTAATGATGCGCAAAAGTAAGTGTATTTCAATAGTGATTCGAATGTGTCCTTACAAGTTATATTTTTTATAGAGAATTTCTTAATATAACGTCTACACTTTTCAGTGATTAAGCATTAATGGCTAATAATGGCATTAATGTAACATTACAATGATTAACCGTAACTGTTGCGCGAACATTATGTAACGTTTTGGCTCATTAATTGAAGATCCCCGAATCTGCCCTTTATTCCGTCTTGATTCAATCTGAATGTCTCTCTTCACCTTCTCAATTAGGTTGAGGTTCCCGTATCTGATTACCCCGTGGGTATGCTGTTCTATTCCTCTTTATCTCGTACCTCTTCATAAAGTCTCGTCCAGTTGTCATGTTGTCTTTGCTCCACATAGATTGCTGAGTCATCATAAGTATTACATGTGTGACGCTCATTTTTACCAATACACACATCATTAAGGTCAGAGGCATCATCGACCCCGGTAAAGCAATCCCTAAAGGGATCCTCTTCAATGGGGACTCTGCCTATGTTGGGGGTCCTCATGGCCCGAGCCTCTCTTATCGCCTCCTCGGAGTAAGCCGGTAGAGAAGGCGAATGACCTGCTGTCACTACCCCGAGCGAGTCACTCGGGGTGCTCTGTTCAGCTCTCGGGGGGTCTCAGAACTGGCCCCCTACGGTACGTTTGTTGATGGTCGAGGGACGATCTCGACCTCAGGCAATTCGGGGTCTTCACCCGAACTTTTTTTGAAGCCTCCTCATCATGAGGCTTGATCTCGGCAGCCTATGGTTTTGAAGGTTTGGCGGCCTCGACTGTGTTCCTAGGTCGAACCATCAACGCCGAAGCGTCACCTTCTTCTTCTTCTTCTCCTTCTTCTTCTTCTTTCAACCTTTGGACCGAGTCCATAGTGAGAGCGATGACCTTCCGTCTGGTCCTTCGAGCTTTGGGTTTGGTGTCCTTAGACAACGAGACCCCCTTTTTCTTATTATCTTTCCCCGATTTCGGAACCAGGGACTTGGCCTTTTCCTCGCCGCTCGGAGGCCTTAAAATCACGTCCTTGTTTAGGAATGCACAAAGGGAAACTTAGTGAGAAGAAGAAGTATGATTGGCACCTCGAAAATAAAGAAGAAAAACTCACGGTGATTCTTTGCCTCCCATTTCCCCTTTGTCAAGTCACGCTAACTGCGCTCGGCATGAGAGGAAGTCGAGGTCAACTGCCGAACCCAGACCTCGAGGTCGAGAACCGCTCGAGGCATCCAGGCATCCAGGCAACTGTTGCATGACGAACGAAGATGTTAGATGAAGCGAAAATAGGAACATGGAAATTGATAAGTGAAGTGTTACTTACGATCGGGGTTCCACTTCTTGGGGAACGACATTTCTTTCTTCGGGATGAGGTCACAGGTCCTTACCCAAACAAACCGGCTCATCCAACCCCAGTTCTTGTCCTCGTCGATACTCGAGAACAGGGCTTTGGTTGCCCGGTGTTGAAGCTTGATCAACCCTCAAAAGATTTGTGGTCGATATAATTGCATAAGATAGTTGAGAGTCAACGGCAGCCGCTCGACCTTATTATTATTATTATTATTATTATTATTATTATTATTATTTTATTACTTTAAATTCTGAATTTGTCATTGGTTTCTCTAGCACCAAATTAAAGATATGGGATGTGATATAGTGAGGTAATCATACTTCACCTATTATTGATTCCTGCAATGTGGTAAAAGCCTTACAAGTTACACCCCCACGTACTACTGGATTGTTGAATATTTGCATGCCAAAATGGGGAATTTACACAAATAGTCTTCTTTGAGGTTATACTATTTAATTTATGTTCCCTTTAGTTCATAAGACTTAATTTAAAAGTTCGTTCATTCAGCTACTTTAAAAGGTGAAATTTAACCAACTGGACTAACGATCAGAATATAAAGAATTTACTCAGAAAGGCTATAAGGTGCAATAATCCTTCCAAAACTTCTCTAAATCTCTAATGCATATACTTGACCAACAATAGGACAAGATTCTAAGTCATTTATCTATAACTTGAAGTGTACCTTTTTTCCCCTTCATTCCAATTTCCATGTCCTAATTTTTCGTGTTTTGTCATGTTGGAGCTAGCTACTTCATTTATGTTTGGGTATTTGTTTACTAATTGTTTATAAATAAAATCTTGTTCGCCCTCCAAAAGTTCATCAAAAGTTTCACCAATTACCGTACCAACTCAGTTAAATTTCCTAAACATGAAGCAGGACAACAAAGAAAAGAGGATGGCTGAGCAATGATGAACTAACTTTAATTTTTCATTAATTAACTTTCCGCAGCTTCACCTTTATAAGGATCTGTGTAATGAATTAATGCCACGTTCAAAATTTACTACTATAGATGTATATGCTGCTGCTGAATCCTTTAATGCATATTCTATATATGCTACAATTCCTCACCCATCCCAAAAGAAATGAAGAAACTCAAATGAATTTTTTATTTAAAAGCACAGAAGTAAATGCAGTGAGAAGTCAAAAGGCAAGAGTTTCTGGCATAATAATTAAAATGATAACAAGTCAACTCTCATGAATTAAATTGATCGATTTTACGCCACTTACCGAGAAGAGTACCAGAGATTATTAGAAAAGGGTTTTTAGTTCTTGTTTTCTTTTGCTATAGGACCATCACAATTGTTTTTAATATGTCTCTAAAAGGGAAAAAATGATTGAAACAACGTAGCTTTTGTCTTCCCAAAGCTTCACACTCATAACATTACATGTACAGATGAATAAAGAAGTAGAAAAAATTAAAGAAGAATGAAGAGAAGTGTAGTCTTAAATGAAGGAGAAGCATTGAATAGAATAGTTGGGAAAACTTTGATAAGAAATTGAGGATGAAGATGAGCTGTTGGAGGTTGCCAATGCTAAAGCCGATGCATGAGCTAGCGTGTTTATATTATGTCTCTCTGCCCAGCTCTGACTACTTCGTCAAACAGCCTAATTCTTTTTTTTTATATAAACTGTTCATTAATTCAAGAACCAATGAGCTAAGGTATGAACAATACTGAGCTGGTTATGAAGTTGCCGCTATTCAAGTTTCAATATGAGATTATCTTGCGGGATATAATATTTAATTGTATATGAAGTGCTGCATATTTATTAACGTTAAATAATGGGTTGTATGATCACTTTCTCATCAAGTCTTAATGAAATGCGTCAATCTATTTGTTCTTCTATATTCATATCATATTGTTAATATCTATTAAATTTTTATATATTTTTCGAACGTGAAGTGATTGTTAATTTGTTATTATCTAGGTATCATATTAATTTTTATGTTTAATTACAAAAGTTGGTTCACCTTGAAAGTGTACATCAACAAAAAATTATTGTCAAATGATTAAAAAAATTATTATTACTATGTGTTACTAAGAAAATTCTCTCATAAGAATATTTTAATAGATTCATATATTAGTTAATTTTTTATATTTTTACTTATCAAAAATTTGACAAAGTAAGATTGAAATAATATTTAAGTAACAAAATATTCGAAAAACCCGACAAAACCGAATCAATCCAAACCGATATAGTTGGTTTGGTTTAATTTTGATAAAAATCGAACCAACCTCGTCCATGTACACCCCAGTTTCAGCATGTCACCTGTCCATTTTTTTGGTCTTCAATCAACGCCTAGTATAGTTGCAGTTTTTTTCAGTGTATAAACATTAACCCTGATTAATGGAGTATTATTATTTGTAAGCTAAGCTAGAGTTAAGAGATATAGATCAGAAAGGCCAAAGGCAAAACCAAAGTGGTTGGTTGTTGGGTGGAAATCGAGCTCCTTAATTTTGTTGCATAGTCAACTGTATAGCAGATAGTATCAAGTCAACCACTTGCTGACTCATATTAATGGAGTTCCAACCGCCATGTGTAACGTGAATTTGTTACCAGAAATCCAGTCTTGTTTATCAAAAAATTTCTCTTTGTTATCCTCTCTCCAAATAATGAAAAAGAATATATATAGTTGGCTTCTTTTTATCGTTTTCAACATTAGTTTGGCTTTTGACCTGGACCAACTGGACCCCTTGTTGGATAATAAATTTGAAGAAATGTCAGAATTTTAATAATTTATATATATTTAATGAGTTTTTTTAAGATAAATAGAGGGTTCGAACCAAAGCTATTAAATTCGACCGAACCCACCCTCCATACTCTAGCTCCGCCTCTGTCGAGGCTTGAAGTTAAGCTTTGGCAAAGCACAACTTTCCCGTAAGTGTGAATTTGAAACTTCAGACTCACAACTTCAATAACTTGCATGTTTGAAGTTGATTATGAAATTTTTAAGACTTTTCAAATATTGATTATTCTTTAAATAGGGGTCGTAAAAAGGCTATTTGTGCCTTTCGCCCGAAAAAACCTGTTTCAACTGGGCCTTGCCTATACATATTCGAAACATTGTACAAGGTCAGATGGTGGGCCGTATCTCCCGAAGACCCAAGCTGTAGAGCTAAGGCGAACGTTCTAGCGCAGCAGCAAATTGAGGCATTTGCATCCGTACTCGTTTTTTGTATCACGTTTTAACTTATACTCGCTTTGCAAAAAAAATTTAACTTATACCCGCTTTTTCACATAACTTCAGCATACGAGACTGAAGTAGCAAAGGCAATCACGCAAAACTTCAGTATTCTAGTAGACGGGCCTGAAGCAGCTTGCGAACTTCAGCTCTAGAGCTGAAGTTTTTGTCTTTGTAACTGAGGAACTTGAGCTCTAGAGCTGAAGTTTTTATTTTGTAACTCGCGAACTTCAGCTCTAGAGCTGAAGTTTTTGTCTTTATAACTGGGGAACTTCAGCTCTAGAGCTGAAGTTTTTGACTTTGTAACTGGGGAACTTCAGCTCTAGAGCAGAAGTTTTGTCTTTGTAACTGGGGAACTTCAGCTCTAGAGCTGAAGTTTTTATTTTGTAACTCGCGAACTTTAGCTCTAGAGCTGAAGTTTTTGTCTTTGTAACTGAGGAGCTTCAGCTCTAGAGCTGAAGTTTTTGTTTTGTAACTGGGGAACTTCAGCTCTAGAGCTAAAGCTTTTGTCTTTGTAACTGGAGAACTTCAGCTCTAGAGCTATTCAAATGTTTAAAATCTCTTTAGCACTAACGTGTTTCCCATTTAATTACACTTTCTAGTACTATCATTTTACCCATTTTAATGAAAAACCAGTCAATTTTCCTTCTCTCTTCTTCACATCTTCTCCTCGATCTTCTAAAAAAGAAACAGAGCAGGTGGGTCGTTTCTTCGTCTAAGCTTGTGTAAAATCAAGATGCGAAAAGAAGAATTACTGAAAGTTTCTTTATTGCTGAATTCGTAAAGAGAAAAAAAATGATGTTTTGGTGGGAGAATCAGTGATTCTTTGTAGCTGATTACTCACTGGTGTGCGCTACTACACACTCATAGAAGAAAACGAAGGAGGAGAAGGAGAAAGAGAAAGGGAGCTGAAGTTGTTTAAAAAGTGGGTACAAGTTAAAAGTTTAAAAAAAAAATGGGTATAGGTTAAATGGGGGCGACCAAATAGGACACCCCGTGCAATTTCTACCAGCAAATTCGATCCATTTCCGCGTAAAAATTGCACGGAGCGCCCTATTTGGTCGCCCCCATTTAACTTATACCCATATTTTTAAAATTATTTAACTTATACCCTAATTTTTACAACTTCAGGCGCCGCCTTCCTGATACCTGCACAAAACTTCAGCTTATTTAGTGCTGAAGTTTTTACTAATGAACTAAATAACTTCAACATCTTTTGCTGAAGTTTTTGAAAAAGCTTTATTGCAAAACTAATGAATCCAGCACAAAACTTCAACTTATCTAGTGCTGGAGTTTTTACAAATGAACTAAACAACTTTAGCATCTTCTGCTGAAATTTTTGAAAAAGCTTTATTTCATTTACTGTTTTCACTTTTTTTTTCTTATTCTTTTTTTATACTATAAGAAAAAATAATTGATATAGTAAATATTTATACACTTTTTTTTAAATATAACTAGTATAATATACCTTTTATCTTTTTTCTCATTTTAAAAAAAATATCAGTTGTCATTTGGTCTAATTCACTAAATATCACACTGATTGCTGCTGAGCACCATAAATACATAATCAGTTTCTAAGAATCAATACGTGATTGTCATGCAAATCTTGATCTCATTCGTATAAATATCAGTACACACTCTACCATTAGCAGTAACACAACCAGTGATGGAGAAAGAAAACATAATCTACGGCCACCAAATCTCCATATATACTAGTTAGAATAGAAATGATAATAAAATATTGGAAAATGCAATAAAAGTATTAGTAGCAAAAAAGACTTCTAGTACCATATGATACCAGTATGGTATACATGTATACCAGCAAAGTATATGACTGCTCTTGAACATTGCTACAACTATTTGCGACTATACTACTGTACTAAAAAACGATGCAAGAAAAGTATGAGAAAATTACATGCTCGCATTGCAAGCTAAATATTCGCAAAGCAACTTGCTCATTCCATATACTAACAGGGTATTAGTTGTAGGTCGTTTCAACAATTGCCTATAACTATAAAAATATTACATAATACACATAATCTATGTCCGTTGGCACAAAAAAAATTCAGCACTGCAAATTATGTTGATATAAATAATTTCAGAATAATAATCGCTTACAATGCAGCTAAAACAACCAAAAAAATATTCAAAATACCATATGATACCAATATGGCATATAGGTATACCAACATGGTATACAACTTTATTGGTTAATTTCCGTCACCTGTATGACTATACTACTATTACATAACACACATGAATAAAGAAAAAAATAAAAACATAGTGTATCACATCTTAATATAATAAGGTATTTCAAGATATTGTACTATATTACTATATTATTAAAAGAAAATCAAATAGTATACCAATTAAATGCAGTTAATACAACCAAAAATTATTCAACTAGCATATGATACAAATATTGTATATAACTATTATAATAGGATATATAGATGTACAGGGTCGTTCCAACAACTGCATATAACTATAAACTATTACATAATACACAAAATCTATGTCCATAGGTACAAGAAAATCCAACACAGCAAAACATGATCATATAAATTATTTTTAGGATAGAATTCACTTAAAATGCAGTTAAAACAATCAAAAAATATTTCAACTACAGCATGATACCAATATCACATACAATTATACCAATAGGGTATACAATTCTACTAATTAATTCCAGAAAATTATATATGACTATACTATTATTACATAATACATATGCATAAAGAGAAAAATCAAAAATAGTTGTCACGACCCAAATTTCCCTCAGTTGGGTGTCGTGATGGCACCTAGTCTTAGGGACTAGGTAAGCCTAACATTTACTGAATAACAACAATAATAAGGAAATCTGACAGTCTCGATATGGAAATCTCGACAAAATTACAATGTTCCCAAAATCAGAATACAAGTCATAAGCTCTACGAGATTTTTCTACAACTCCTAATTCAACTGTTTAGAAATAAGGGAGTACAGTTGAATAAAAACAAGAAGGTGACTCTGAAGCCTGTGAACGCAGCAACAGGTTTACCTTGAGTCTCCTCGGCAATCACCGCGCAACTACTAACAATAAATACCTAGATCTGCACACACAAAAATGCGCAGAAGTTTAGTATGAGCGCACCACAGCGGTGCCCAGTAAGTATCAAGACTAACCTTGGTGGAGTAGTGACGAGGACTAGTCAAGACACCACTGGTCTAATAAATTAAACAGTCCAAAGATAGGGAAAATTGACCCGAAGCCCATCCGAAACACACCCGAGGCCCCCGGGACCCAGTCTAAATGCACGAACAAGTCAAATAACCTAACATGTACTCGCTCGAGGTTTCAAATCACATAAAACAACACCAACACTACGAATCAAACCAAGAAATCAACTTATAGATTTTCAAAACTTCAAATATCAAGACTCGCGTCCAAACATATCGATTCAACCCGGAATGACATGAAATTTTGCAGACAAGTCACAAATAACACAACGGACCTACAACCATTTCCGGAATTCCATTCCGAGCCCGATATCGAAATTTCACCTATCGGCCGAAACTGCCGAAATTCTAACTTTCACCAAATTACCTCAAATTACTCTACGGACCTCCAAATCCAGTTCCAGACACGCGCCCAAGTCCAAAATCATCATACGAAACTGTTGAAATTAACCAAAACTCATTCTGAGGCCGTTTACACAAAATTCAAACCTCCGGTCAACCCCTATCACTTAAGCTTCAAAAATTAAAAATTCACTCCCAATTCGACTCTGGATTATCCGGTAACTGGATCCAACCACGCACGTAGGTCGATATACACAATGAGAAGCTGTTCAAGACCTTACGCCACCAAACAGAGTTTAATTTCTCAAAACGACCGATCGGGTCGTTACATTCTCCCCCTCTTAAACAAAGGTTCGTCCTCGACCGTGCCAAGATTCACCTTGAACTCATCCAATCACTTATTGCACACTTCCAACACACACCCTCGGGTGATACCACGTCACTCCAACCCACATAATCTTGATGACACAATCACAACTGCAATATAGCCTTCACATCACCACCGATAAGCCTCATACCTCTACTTCTCACCTTTTGCTCATTTCCAAAAGACCCGATTCTAAATTCATATCCGGCATTTTCCTCAACCATCTGCATCAACTCATGAATACACCCATAAGGCACGACCACGCAACATAGCACATTACACATAGGCTCGGATAATACTTTTGATCACAATAGCTGCCCGAAATCAACTCAACATTGACAATTAGCCCGACATCTGAACGGACTCTGTTCCAAACCCCATAATACTGATAATGATGCAATAAACATGAAGACTTCATTATTAAACACCCGAATCACTAGGACACAACTAACACCAGCGGGCACACATCTCGCAAGCTAAAATTAAAGGAGCACATAACGAAATGACTGAATATGAATATAGAAACATATAAAGGAACTATCAAACAAGCCCATAGGCATACATCTCTATCAATACTGACTTACCAAAAGCGATATAACAAGAAAGAAGCAAAGCATATGAACAAATCACAAGGATCCCATCCTGATAAAATTTCCACCGCGGTACTCAGCCCGGTTCAAACATATCGAATCACAAATATCACGAGTACCTCGCCCTCAACTCTGAATCACATACCAAAAATATATCATATCAATTGAAATTCCTCCACTAATTCATCTCAGCTGATAAAATCATAACGCTAACTGAACTCACATCTCGATGGAGTATCAAATCACAGCTCGTAAACAAAATACTTAGGAAAATCCCATAAAGCTTACCACGAAGAACAACAAGGACTCACTTTCAGTTTCACCACTATCAAGGATGAATAAAACATCGATAGACACAGGCTACTACTCATAGAATCTCTCATCAGGAGTAAACATGGAAATAGAGTGCAAAACATGAAACTCATTTATCAATAAAGCAACGAATAAGGGAACTCGTCCCGACCAACAGAACTATAGTGAGATACAAATGGTGCCCCTATGAAGCAGATCAAAACATACCTATATGATAACATCTGACCCAACGGTCTCCATCCTACTATATGACACACATCAATGGGTCGGGCCTCCCCTTCTTGGGCGCCCTCTACTCACCCGAATACCCTGCTATAACACACCTACCCGAATCTTGGAACAATCTCTGACCCTGTGGCTAACATCTCCACGATCAAAACAACTTCTCTGCCGACGTGGCTGTGGAAACCATACAATACAAGTCCTCTGAGACCCATGAGTACCTGAAAACCCCATGCGAAGCTGGTAATGCAAACTGAACTGGATGACCCAAAATTCTCTACCATGTCATACCTTGCCTCCATAATACAGACCGGTAGATTTCTCCGATCTACGAGGCCTTCCTGCCTCCCTGAACTCTCTCTCCTGATCTCGTTTGTCCTCTCGCTCCCGGTCCCACATGCTCTCTAACCGGTGAGCGATCTCTACTACCTGCTGGAACGAGGCATACGACTCTAACTCTTGGGTCCTGCTGAACCGAATATCATGCCTGAGTCCCTTAATGAATCTACGAACTCACTTCCCAACTGAAACAACAAAGTAAGGTGCATATCTGGCCAACTCACTGAATCCGACATAGTGCTCCAACACTGACATAGTGCCTTGACGCAACTGCTCAAACTCCACGCCATGCATCTCGGAAGAACTGGAGTGCAAACTCCCTCAGAAGTATCTTTGAAACCTAAATCCATGCAAGTGAAGCTGACTCGGCCAGGCTACCCCAACTCATATGCCGCCACCACTGACCAACCCACTACTCTGAACCTGAGATGTGACAAAAGCAATCTCGTTCGTCTCCACAATACTCGAAGTCCGAAGAATATAGTGACACTCCACCATGAAACCCTGGGCATCATCTGTCACCAATCCACTAAAGGATAGGAGGGTGGTACTTCCTGTACCTCTCAAGTCCAAGGTATTCTTCCTCCGATGTTACTGCCCTAACCACGGGCTGAACTGAAACCACATGTCATGCTTACATGACAACTGGAACCTGACCAATATGATCTCGCTGCTCTGGAGTGTAGACGGTGGGAGTCTGAACTCCTCCCTTGGTCTGTGGAATAGCCGGTGGACTAGAATCAATCCCGCCTGAGTCAATGTACCAATCGTACTTGAGAACTGTGCCAAGGTCTCCTGAAGTCCAGGGTAGCAACAGGAACCTCCAGTACCTGTCCCCCAACTAGAACTAATGGCGGCTCCTCAACGACTGCACTAGTAGGCATCTTACTGCGGTATGTGCTCCTCGTTGGCCTCTGTCTCTGACCCTTGCGACATTTTGCTTCGGGGTAACGTCATTAGGAACCGCAGCGCGTGTCCTCTCCATCGGTGAGAGAATGTAACGATAATTTCAAACTTCAAGAACAATGAACTCGCACGATAGGAATAAAGGAAGTGGAATTGTCCTAATAGTTTTGTAGCCTCTCGAAGGGAATTATATCATCGACAATGGAGTCAACAATGGAAACAATATCATCAACAACATGAATAATAACAGAAACCACACTGTCCCGGCAAGGGAAACATCTATAACCAATCTCACTTAAACAATTAGCTTCACGGAATAAACTCAGTTTGAACAATGCTCAGTAAAAAGGCAACGCCAAGGAAATACCATCAACACAGATGAGTATCAACTAAACATAAGTATCACTTAAGAGAAAATCATATAATTCAAGTGTAAGACTCACATGCATGCTTGACACCATCGAATTGACGTTCCAACTACGGCTAAACAATTATAGGGCTAGATAATACTAATTCTAGTCAGTTAGTCAGTTTACGAAAAAAATATAGCATGTTGATAGGAGAGGTAAAATATTCAGTTAAGTCAATTAAGATCAAATAGAAAATGAAAAAATCTAAAAGCAAGTAATTCTAATTTAAGCAGGAAAGGATGAAATTTGCAATCAAGGACTCAAATGTAACAATTACAATCCATACACAGGTAATATAAGAACCTACGAATCCTAAAAGGCCAACCTATTTGAAAATAAGTTCGTGTACGCACTCGTCACCTCGCATACACGGGCTACAACCAACAAAGAAGACTCAATCCTAAGGGGTAGTTCCCCCACACAAGGTTAGGCAAGATACATAACTCGACGGCGACAACCCGGTACTCTAAAATAAACTTCTCAGGTGAAAAGACCTCCGAACGGCTCAAAATCAACTAAAACAACTTCAAAATACACATAAAACGTATAAGGATCTATTACGAATAATAAAGTTTCAATCTTTACACAATTATAAAAATTGACCCAAAAGTCGGCCCCCGGGACCGCACCTTGGAACCCGACAAAATTAACAAAAACTGAATGCCCATTCTAGTATGAGTTCATCCATACAAATTTTACCAAATTCCGATACCATTCGGTCCCCCAAAACATGATTTTTTTCAATTTAGAAGTTTTTTTTTTCAAAACCCATATCTTTCTCAACTAAAACTACAATTTAAATGATAAAATCAAGAACAAATTCATGGAATATATTTAATTCTAATGGAAGAACACTTACCCATTCGATTTGTGTGAAAACCCCATCAAAAATCGCCAAGATTCGAGCTCTAGAAGTCAAAATATGTTAAAAATGGCTTAACTCTCGATTCTGAAAACTTATATTCTGCCCAGTGTGATCGCTGGGGGGGGGGGGGTTTGGTAATGCGATCGCGAAGGGGAAAAATATCACTGGCCAAAAATACTCTATGTGATCGCGAAGGCACACATGCGATCGCATAGGAGAAGTTATCTGCTGCCCCCAACGCCACACTACGCGATCGCGAAGCATGGAATGCAATCTCGTAGAAGAGATAAATCGGATGCCCTGCTGGAACACTATGTGATGGCGAAGCTGTAGATGCGATCGCGAAGAAGAAGAAAAATATACTTCTGCGATCGCGAACGAGTATAAGCGAACACATTGAAGGAAAACTGGGCAGGCCAAAATAACACTATGCGATCGCGATTACCCCTATGCGATCGCATAGAAGGAAACAGAAAACAGAAATCAGCAGTCCAAAGATAAGGAAAATTGAGCCGAAGCCCATCCGAAACACACCCGAGGCCCCCGGGACCCAGTCTAAATGCACGAACAAGTCAGATAACCTAACATGGACTCGCTCGAGGTTTCAAATCACATAAAACAACACCAACACTACGAATCAAACCAAGAAATAAACTTATAGATTTTCAAAACTTCAAATATCAAGATCGCGTCGAAACCTATCAATTCAACCCGGATTGACGTAAAATTTTGCATACAAGTCACAAATAACACAACGGACCTACAACCAATCCCGGAATTCCATTCCGAGCCCGATATCGAAATTTCACCTATCAGCCGAAATTCTAACTTTTGCCAAATTACCTCAAATTACTCTACGGACCTCCAAAACCAGTTGCGGGCGTGCGCCCAAGTCCAAAATCATCATACGAAGCTGTTGACATTAACCAAAACTCATTCCGAGGCCGTTTACACAAAAGTTAAACCTCCAGTCAACCCCCATCACTTAAGCTTCAAAAATTGAAAATTCTCTCCCAATCCGACTCCGGATTATCCGGTAACTGAATCCAACCACGCACGCAGGTCGATATACACAATGCGAAGCTGTTCAAGATCTTACGCCACCGAACAGAGTTTAATTTCTCAAAACGACCGGGCGGGTCATTACAATAGCGTACCACATATTAATATAAGAATGTATTTCAAGATATTGTATTATAATACTATTATATAAGACAAACGCACAAAGAACAAATTAAAATGATTACATAATACACATGCATAAAGAAAAATTAAAAAAATTAAGATTTGTACTATTCTACTAAAGAAAAACCAAATAGTATACCAATTAAATATTGCTAATACAGCCAAAAAATATTCCAACTAACTTATGATACCAGTAAAGTATATAGCTATACCAACAGGGTATACAACTGTACGTAGAGTTTATTTTTTTTAAAATTTAATTATTAAACTAAAATAATATTAGTTGTCACTATGCGGACAACAATTGGAACAAAATTTCAGGACAATCCTTTTGAAATTGTGGTATGCACGGCAACTAGGAGTTTCTCCGATCAACTTATTTTTTTTGTCCATTTTTCTCACTACGAATATTCTATTTTTTTTCCTAATAATTATTAATATATGTTTACATATCATAGACGGAAAGATAGTCAAAAGTAATGTGATTCAAGTCATAAAATAAATCAAAAAGGGGAATATATTTATATTTTTCACTTGCCCCTCACGTGGGGTAAAGCAAATTAAAGGGGAATAGGAAATTGAATGGTCATGTATTATGTTTGTGCTGTATAGGTAAGAATTGTAATTAATTTTCAAGTGGGCAATAACGGGTAAATATTTTGGACTTAATAGGCGTTATGCGTCATTTCCTCTTCTTAATTATTAGATTTCTTGCCTCTTATTTCTAGTGGAATTTTCAGAAACCACTATCGTTTAGTGGTTATTAACTTCATATAACTATCATGTGCATAATTACTTCTCATAGCTACTATTCAGTTTGTTACGGTAGTGTATTCACTGTATTCGCGATGTTGTATTCATGAATACAACAGTAAAAAGCGCCTAAAGATCAAGGTAGTCCAGCTGTACGCATATGTATTCACATGTACTCGCGCCATGTATTCATGAATACAACAACAGAAAACTCCTAAAATCAGGACGGTCCAGTTGTACGCGAATGTAATCACATGTATTCGCGCTGTTGTATTCAAGAATACAACAGTAAAAATGCCTAAAATCAGGGCAGTCCAGCTGTACGCGCATGTATTNACGAATAATAAAGTTTCAATCTTTACACAATTATAAAAATTGACCCAAAAGTCGGCCCCCGGGACCGCACCTTGGAACCCGACAAAATTAACAAAAACTGAATGCCCATTCTAGTATGAGTTCATCCATACAAATTTTACCAAATTCCGATACCATTCGGTCCCCCAAAACATGATTTTTTTCAATTTAGAAGTTTTTTTTTTCAAAACCCATATCTTTCTCAACTAAAACTACAATTTAAATGATAAAATCAAGAACAAATTCATGGAATATATTTAATTCTAATGGAAGAACACTTACCCATTCGATTTGTGTGAAAACCCCATCAAAAATNAGCATGGAATGCAATCTCGTAGAAGAGATAAATCGGATGCCCTGCTGGAACACTATGTGATGGCGAAGCTGTAGATGCGATCGCGAAGAAGAAGAAAAATATACTTCTGCGATCGCGAACGAGTATAAGCGAACACATTGAAGGAAAACTGGGCAGGCCAAAATAACACTATGCGATCGCGATTACCCCTATGCGATCGCATAGAAGGAAACAGAAAACAGAAATCAGCAGTCCAAAGATAAGGAAAATTGAGCCGAAGCCCATCCGAAACACACCCGAGGCCCCCGGGACCCAGTCTAAATGCACGAACAAGTCAGATAACCTAACATGGACTCGCTCGAGGTTTCAAATCACATAAAACAACACCAACACTACGAATCAAACCAAGAAATAAACTTATAGATTTTCAAAACTTCAAATATCAAGATCGCGTCGAAACCTATCAATTCAACCCGGATTGACGTAAAATTTTGCATACAAGTCACAAATAACACAACGGACCTACAACCAATCCCGGAATTCCATTCCGAGCCCGATATCGAAATTTCACCTATCAGCCGAAATTCTAACTTTTGCCAAATTACCTCAAATTACTCTACGGACCTCCAAAACCAGTTGCGGGCGTGCGCCCAAGTCCAAAATCATCATACGAAGCTGTTGACATTAACCAAAACTCATTCCGAGGCCGTTTACACAAAAGTTAAACCTCCAGTCAACCCCCATCACTTAAGCTTCAAAAATTGAAAATTCTCTCCCAATCCGACTCCGGATTATCCGGTAACTGAATCCAACCACGCACGCAGGTCGATATACACAATGCGAAGCTGTTCAAGATCTTACGCCACCGAACAGAGTTTAATTTCTCAAAACGACCGGGCGGGTCATTACAATAGCGTACCACATATTAATATAAGAATGTATTTCAAGATATTGTATTATAATACTATTATATAAGACAAACGCACAAAGAACAAATTAAAATGATTACATAATACACATGCATAAAGAAAAATTAAAAAAATTAAGATTTGTACTATTCTACTAAAGAAAAACCAAATAGTATACCAATTAAATATTGCTAATACAGCCAAAAAATATTCCAACTAACTTATGATACCAGTAAAGTATATAGCTATACCAACAGGGTATACAACTGTACGTAGAGTTTATTTTTTTTAAAATTTAATTATTAAACTAAAATAATATTAGTTGTCACTATGCGGACAACAATTGGAACAAAATTTCAGGACAATCCTTTTGAAATTGTGGTATGCACGGCAACTAGGAGTTTCTCCGATCAACTTATTTTTTTTGTCCATTTTTCTCACTACGAATATTCTATTTTTTTTCCTAATAATTATTAATATATGTTTACATATCATAGACGGAAAGATAGTCAAAAGTAATGTGATTCAAGTCATAAAATAAATCAAAAAGGGGAATATATTTATATTTTTCACTTGCCCCTCACGTGGGGTAAAGCAAATTAAAGGGGAATAGGAAATTGAATGGTCATGTATTATGTTTGTGCTGTATAGGTAAGAATTGTAATTAATTTTCAAGTGGGCAATAACGGGTAAATATTTTGGACTTAATAGGCGTTATGCGTCATTTCCTCTTCTTAATTATTAGATTTCTTGCCTCTTATTTCTAGTGGAATTTTCAGAAACCACTATCGTTTAGTGGTTATTAACTTCATATAACTATCATGTGCATAATTACTTCTCATAGCTACTATTCAGTTTGTTACGGTAGTGTATTCACTGTATTCGCGATGTTGTATTCATGAATACAACAGTAAAAAGCGCCTAAAGATCAAGGTAGTCCAGCTGTACGCATATGTATTCACATGTACTCGCGCCATGTATTCATGAATACAACAACAGAAAACTCCTAAAATCAGGACGGTCCAGTTGTACGCGAATGTAATCACATGTATTCGCGCTGTTGTATTCAAGAATACAACAGTAAAAATGCCTAAAATCAGGGCAGTCCAGCTGTACGCGCATGTATTCACATGTATTCGTGCCATGTATTCATGAATACATCAGCAAAAAGCACTTAAGATCAGGGCAGTCCAGCTGTACGCGCATGTATTACAGTGTATTCACGTCATGTATTCATGAATACAGTAATGACAATCACCTTAAAAATATATATGCCCAGTTGTCTAAGAGAGAGGAAAAACATAAATAGCATATTTCATGCCTCAATGGTAGTATATACCATAAATACTTATTTTGATATATTATATAAAAGGTAGCTATAGAAAATAATATTTTAAAATGATTTTGATTTAATAAATAGGGTGTATACCTTTGCTATGGGAGGTAAAATTTTCTATTTTCTATTGCCTGTTTTATCCAATTCTAAATTGTGTTTAGTAAAACTTAAAGACCATTGTTGTGCCAAAACGTCCGTTAGTTCGCGTTAGAAACTATTCACGTTAGGTAGCCGAAAAATATATAAAATTTGTATAATTTTGGTATATAAATACAGAATATATATATATATATATATATATATATATTCTGTATTTATATACCAAAATTATACAAATTTTATATATTTTTCGGCTACCTAACGTGAATAGTTTCTAACGCGAACTAACGGACGTTTTGGCACAACAATGGTCTTTAAGTTTTACTAAACACAATTTAGAATTGGATAAAACAGGCAATAGAAAATAGAAAATTTTACCTCCCATAGCAAAGGTATACACCCTATTTATTAAATCAAAATCATTTTAAAATATTATTTTCTATAGCTACCTTTTATATAATATATCAAAATAAGTATTTATGGTATATACTACCATTGAGGCATGAAATATGCTATTTATGTTTTTCCTCTCTCTTAGACAACTGGGCATATATATTTTTAAGGTGATTGTCATTACTGTATTCATGAATACATGACGTGAATACACTGTAATACATGCGCGTACAGCTGGACTGCCCTGATCTTAAGTGCTTTTTGCTGATGTATTCATGAATACATGGCACGAATACATGTGAATACATGCGCGTACAGCTGGACTGCCCTGATTTTAGGCATTTTTACTGTTGTATTCTTGAATACAACAGCGCGAATACATGTGATTACNTCAATTTAGAGCCAAAACCCAACGAAAAATAAAGAGAAGAGAAACCAACAATTTAAAAAAAAAAAAACTACCTATTCATTAATGCAAAACTTTTAGTCGTATTTTTTCTTAATTATTTCTTAGTTTTGTGTATTTTGAATAACTATAAGTTTCTCGTCTAATTTTCGGGAAGGGGTCACCTAGTTTTTTCTATACGCACTAATAGTGTAAACTTAATTCCATAATATAAATATTATTAAATTTTACCTATAATTACTTGCGAAATGATTTTATAAATTATTTTAATCGGTTAGGGCATAGAAATTATAACAATGTATAAATTGAGATAGAAATAAAAATTTGGGTACATCTTTTCAGTTTGTAGTTTCTATATTCTTCCCCTTCCTATCCCTAAATACAAAAGTTCAAACGACAGAGCTTTGGTGTGAGATCCTCAATTCAGAAAAAAATGGGATACGTTCTAAGAGTGAGATTTGCATCGTTTTTCGCCGGTGCTGCGGTGGCGTCCGCCGTTGGTCTCTACGTTCTCCACAAGGATTACCAAACCGCTCACCACTCCCTCTCTCAACAGGTCCTTTTGACTTTCAATCCACTTCCTCTCCTTTCTGATATACCTTTTTTTTTTTTTTTAAAAATATCGTGTTTTGTTTAATTTTGTAATGAAATGAGCCTGAATAAAGTGAAATGATTACGGAGGTTTTATATACCTGATATTGACTGGTTTTGGATTAAGGTGGAGTCAATTGAATTATATTGATTGGAATAACATTTTTTTTTTAATTAACTGAGAAATTTGCTGTTTCCAATTTCAAAATATGGTGGATAAAGAATATGGGCTGCCGTTACCTTTAACCCTTCTCTGCTTAAATTGCATATTTGGTTCACCAGCAAAGATTCAAACTTTTAATGTTTTCTTTTCAAAATGTAAGTAAATAGCTTCGAATTTTCTACATATCCTGATTCCTGAGTGAACTACATTTGTCTCTGAACCAAAGCCTGGGGCTTGATTGAAATTACAGACTATTGTGCTTAATTTGAAACAAATTAGGGAAACTAAACCATTTCAAAACAAATTAGGGTTTTAAGATGTAGTAACTGTTGGCAGAATTCCCAGAAAATATATTAAGCTTTTAAATGCACTCTGGTTAGCCCCTTTAGTGTTTGCAAGACGAACGTGTTGATGTAAGATAGCTAGTGGCCTGGAGCATATTGTTCCTGGATGGAACTTGTTGTTTAAATTGAGCTAGAGGGATCTACATGTAATTGGTGAATGAATGCCCTTTTAAGTGGCAACGTAAGCAAATTATCTCTAACTTGCTGCAAAATGCAGTTTTCATTTCTTAGTCAGAATGTCATACTTCTACAAAATCAATCACCATGGTGGTACAGCAAGATTATTTTTTGCTATATACATCTTTAAACATAGATATTTCTTAAAATGATTATCTATTTTGATACTGGTGGCGTCGTTTCACAGTTCAAGTAACTATGACACTAAGTTGGTTTACTGAAGGTTGGTGATGGTGGTGCTTCGAGGCAAGTACCAAAGTTGGTGCTGTGTGAAGAGACTTATTCTTGGATGGTTAATTAGCATGGTTCTAACAGATCTTAGTTAGGATCTAACAATAACAAACAGGAAATTAAGTAAGTCATTATGGATGGTTCAGTAGCATGGTTACAACAGATTTTAGTTAGGATCCTAACAATAATAAACAGGAGATTAACTTAGTATTATGAAGAGTGGTGGAAATACAAATTTATCTCATGTTAATTAGAACTTAAGAAGAAAGAATGACGAGAACAGGGACAGGAAAAATGTGACATTTATTTACATATTTATTTTTTGCCCAAATACATAGATAACCCCCTAAAGTTGGCACCATTTTTCATTTAGACACTTCATTGAGGTTCTTATGCATTAGCACTCCAACCTCAGTTAATGTGTCTATTAAATACGATAAGCTGACATGGAGAAAAAAGTTTTTTTCAACTCTCTTAGGCACGTGAAGCCGTGAATTGATCCCAAATTTTATTTTTCCCTTTTCTTTTAGAACATTTCCTCTTCTTCCTTCTCTCTCCCTGCCACCACATCTACCATTCCCCTACCTTCTCCTCTTTTTCTGCCACCAGTACCACCACCCTGCACCTTCCCCTTTCCTCTTCGTTTTGGCAGAGCTATAAATTCTACCTTTTGAATGCTTCCAACAAAATCTACAACATAGAAGCATAAGGAAAGGAAATTTGAGGTCCCCAATTTCTCTTTGGTTACTCTCTATCACCAAATTCTCCCTCACTTTATGTGCCCAGGAAATTAAGAAGATTCACTTTTTAACTATTTTCACAAGTTGCAGCTACTAAATACTACTTCTAAATATCCACAAAAAGGTGACATGGCAAACCACGGGAAGGTCGGTTCTTTTTAATTTACAAGAAATTTGTAGCAGTCGCTTTACCAATAACCCACCAACGCAAATTAACACAGAAAGTTGGTTCTTGTACAGAAATACTAATCAAGAAACACCCTCTTACGAAGGCTTCGGGCTATCCCAATGGGCAAACTACTGGAGAACAACACCAGTGTCGTCACCCAATTTATTATCTGCTATAGATCCTTGTTTGACTGCTGTTGGAATAAAGTTGGCTCTTGGGCTGCGAAGACGATGAAACGGGGGAACTGTGAAGAGGATGAGACCGGGTGGTGGGGTGGGGGGAAAAGACGATGCAACAGTGGGGAAATTTATGTGAAAAGAGATCTCATCTTTTTGGCTTAAGAAGACAGTGGTTTTAGGTGGAGAAGATGGGGTTGATGGTGACTATAGTGGGAGGTGTATGGTGGAGCGGTGGTGTGGAAACGGAAGGGGGAATTGGCAAAGAAGATGAAGGAACTGCTATGGGAATTTATGTTGAACTATATTTTCTTTTTCCTTTTTTTCTTCTCAAAGCCTCTTTTTAAAATAATTGTGGGTCTAAATGTCGCATGTCCTTGTTTCGTTCGTAACTTTGCCACATCATCCCCGTGTGAATTAAACACAATTTTGTTTTTTGACTGGTTGTTAATGAGGTGTTCAGTAGGTACATCTTGGACATGCGTTAGGTTTCTAATAGGAAATAGACTCAGTTGAGGTGTCAAAAAGAAATTACGTGCCAACTTTAGGGGTTGTCTATGTATTTGGCCTTATTTTTTTACAAATGTGACCACTAATTGAATTCCTTTCACCACTCTCTTTTAGAACCACTAATGTTGAACTGCAGTCAGTGCACAAATTATTGTATAACTTGTTTTCAAAATTTTGTGCTTGTTTTCCCAATTTCACTTCCCTTTCCCCAAAGTTAAAAACTAGCTCTTAACTTCTTAGCACAGTTTTTTCTTCTTCTCTATTTCTAACATTAGTAGTCTTGTAAGGATCATTTCAGTGATCATGAGCATTGTGGGGGTTTAACGTCCACAATAAGTGCAGCATTGATGGTAAAAAAGGCGAATCCACACCTAATGTTTTCACCAGACTAAGCAATTTAATCTTAAGAGATGCAAATTAGATTGAGGAGACATATCACCGTAGCCATGGTTAAGTAAAGTATTAAATCTTTATACAATGGAATTGGATAAAGACTTACATTCGATGGACTCTTTCTTGTGGTACAATGTAGCTTGACCCTTGGATCCTGCAATTTTCTGTTGAATGGTTTGTACAGCACTCTCCTGTTTTCTTGAACATTTAATAGAAGAAAGATGATTTTTTTTTCCAACATCATGTTTGTGCCTATGAAATCATAATTCAGCATGCCCGGTTGGGCTATATAATGTTGCTGCAAAAGTGACTGTGAATCCTTCGTTTCCCGTAAAAGAATTTTCTTTTTCTCGTATTCCCTTGTTAAGCCTTATGCAAAACTTATGTATTGCTGCAACACGATGACTGGAGCCATGAACTCTTTTGAAAATGGTGTTCGATAATGAGAAGATACAATACTACTTTGGCAGGCCAAGATGGAACTTGGTCATAAATTAATTACGGGCTAAAAGAGCAATTTGTTTCAACCATCTTTTCCTTTATCTGAACATCAATATGTTGCCTCAGCTGGACTAAATCTCTCTTAACTACATGCTATTAACTCTTTTCTAAAATCCAGATGAATGATGTGTATGAATCTCTGAATGGACGCATTTCTGCTTTGGAAAGGCTGCAAGAAGCTGATGCTGCAAAACGCGTGGAAGCTACTGAGTAGAAGTTCTAAGTGGTTCCCAATGGATACTTATCCTGTTGAGACATCAAAATAGATTTTCTAGGTTGTAGTTGCTTCTGACTCCACTATGATGTATTTGATCTACTACATAAAGTTAAGCTCTTTCTTTTGTTTTGTTGTGTGATGGGTCAAAAGGCACATTTTCCAAAGGCGGTAAGGAGAATTTAAAAGTCAATTTGATCCTTCGCGTTTCTGAACCTATGAAATGTACTATTGCCTCTCTTTACAATAAGATTCAGCTTGAACAACTAATCCTATTATTTGGATGGTCATAGGCTAAAATGTTCATTATTGGTGATTCTGAATATACCTTGAATAGTACTTGGCAGTTCTGTTTTTGTAAATATCACTTTTAAGTATTTGCTGAGTTTACTCTTACATTGTCAATTCATTATTCAGAAAGTGGAGGTGATAAACTTGTGCCTCTTAACAACTGATGCTTCTTCTGACAAGTTTCTGTTGCTCTAATAGATTGTTTCACTATGGGATGGATCTGGGTTGTTGATGCCCGGATAAATGTACCATCAGTTAAGGCAGAGGCGGATCTAGGATTAAGTTTTATGGTTCAACCCGTGAAGTTTTTAGCATTGAACTCATTGTATTTTTAAAAGTTATATATAGGTTCATATTGCTATATATTGCAATATTATTGAATTTTTACACATAAATTTATGCTCCACGCCAAAAGTACTGGCTTCAGTTGAACCCGGTACCAATGCCCTTGCATCCACCTCTTAGTTAAGGCCCCTATGTTCCTATTTCCTGGCAACGCCAATGTGGTTGAAACTTGAAACCATGCCTGTGTTTCTTAGGAAGGCCACATTTCATTGGCAAATCTGCTACTATGTGTTGTAACTTGGCTATGTGAGCTGCTCTCTTCCCCTTAGTATAGTAGCTTGTTCATGCATGTTGGATCAATTTGAGTTAGAAACCTCAGGTTACAGATATTTACGCCAAAAAAAAAAACAAGTATTCGTCATGTTTCAATACCCCAACCCCCAATGTAAAGGTAAAGGTCTGCCTGTACTTTACATATCTGTGTGCAACGTTTTTTATATGCAAAGTTTCAGCAGCCAGCAGTATTTGACCCCCAAATTAAAAAATGAGATTGACTGGAGATGCGGGGTATCGATCCCCGTACCTCTCGCATGCTAAGCGAGCGCTCTACCATCTGAGCTACATCCCCTGATTGACAGTTTTGTCTCTCTAATCTTTATGAAACAAGTTATGGTGTCAAAATGTGTTCGGTCTCTTTGTATCCGGATAAGAATTAATAAGACCGGAGGATCTACATAACCCGTGAATAAAAGGTTGCGAAACCAAGTTAGAGAAAGGTCTTTGTTCGAATTACAGAAAGAGACCATTGAATCATTTGGAAGATCTTTGAGAATTGAGTGATGTGAATTTATTTTCACAAATATGCAAAACTTCCCCTTACCCTAATAAAAAATGAAAGAAACTACAAAAATGCTTTTAAGAGAACCAACTAATTTAAGCTTATAAGCACTTTTAATATTTATCAAACACGTAGATAAGTCTTATAATACTGATGAATTGTCTTTTCGTGTTTATTTTCGTCCCCTGAGCCGAGGGTCTATTGGAAACAGCTTATTTGCCCTTTTGGGGTAGGGGTAAAGCCTGCGTACAGACTACCTTTCCCAGTCGCCATTTTGTGAGACTTTACTGGATAGTTGTTGTTGTACATAAGTCTTATAAGCACTCAAACACTCTTTAAATCAAACCCATGGACAATACCGTGCTAGAAAACCCCAAACAGATGTCATAGTGCAGATAGTCCTAGAGTTTTTTTTTTGGGGGGGGAGGGGAAGGATTATTTGGAAAGATTCGTAAGTCTGTCACCTTAAGATTGGCAAAAACTTCATTTAGTTGAACGAAGATATGCTGGCTATGGGGTTCGAACCCATGCGCACTTATGTGCAGAAGATCTTAAGTCTTCCCCCTTAACCTCTCGGGCAAACCAGCGTATACAAACATCACCTCGTAGTATATAATAAGTACTAAGAATTCTGTATATATGGTAGGAATAAAAATAAAAATAGAAAATACAGCCCGTTTTCTTTATAATAACATTGAAAATTATATTTGCTGCTCATATTCACTGGAATGGAACAAATATAGGAGCTTTTCTAGCTTGTTATTTATGTTATGCTCTTATTTGGACTACAAATTGAACTGCAACATTTAACCCGTTTGACATGATACATAGACGTACGTTTTAGAGGAGTAAATAATGTTTGAATATGTTTACCTTGAAAATGGTTTTAATAATTATATTTGATTTGTGGTCCTAAAAAAATATGATTTATTCTAATACTAGTTAATAATCAAGAAATGATAAGTGTAAGTAAGGAAAACGTGATAACCAAATCAAAGTTGTCACAGAATTGGGGGCTTCGAGCTCACTGGAATCGGAACCTCGAGGTCAGATAGCAGAAGTAAATGAAGAGCAATAAATGAAGAACAATAAAGCTGAGAAATAATGTTGAGCACGTTAAACGAAAAGAACAGAGAATGTTCTATTGCAGTAGATGTTGTGTGTTACAAGAATGTTTGGAGTCCCCTTTATATAGGAGGGGAATCCCAACATAGTACATGTCTAATTATGACAAAGAAATGCTATTGGTACAACTGTATAACGGCGTACGGACTTGTACTATCTCTTGCAGACCTTACCAGCTCTAACCACGTGTCCTTGGAAATTTTTCGCCTTTCCATGACGGTCGTCGATTTTACACTACTTCGAGGTAGGCTGTGATGGGCCTTCGATATACTCTCTCGGGCTCATGTTCTAAGATAGGACTCCGGCTTTACCTCGAACACGAGCTCGGGCACGAAACATAATAATAGAGACCTCGATATCGGACTCTCCAATATCGACCGTATACAGATAGTCTAAGAAATGATTTAAATTCTTTGACTCTTCGATGTCCCCATCATGACGTCAGTCACGTGAGGTCAATGGTTGATGTGACAGAAAGGACATGCAAAGGTCACGCTTTCACGATTCTCGAAAAGCTTTAAATCAATAACGGCGGTTGGCCGTCCTTTTGTCTTCTCTAACACGCATAACTGACCCCTATAAATACCCCAATCCTTCACTCCTTACACTTTTACTTTTCACAACGTCTCTAGACCCTTATCAACTCTTTTATACACTTACTTATTTCATGATTTCACAAAGACTTCTAAAACTATTCCCCAAAAGGAGAAAGCTCCTTCATCATCACGCTTGTCTAATAGCAAAACAGTAGTGCCTCCTCCTGTTGAGGAGTGTATCCCCGGACCTTGTGAAACATCCTCTAATTTCAAGGTCGAAAAACCTTCTTCGATAGCAGGATGATGTGAACCCATGTCTCGATACATCAGTCTAATAACTGAAACTGGGAAAGTGAAGGTTGACTGTCGTTGGGGGGAGGCGGTACAAGTAGAGATTCCTTCACCTGAAGAAGACATAACCACATACAAAGTTGGATTCCTTAGTGTGTACACATACCCGTTCACCTTAGGTCCGGTAGAACCATCTTCGCCATCGATAGACCTAGTGATCCTCGATTTCTGCAGACAATATCGGGTGACGCTTGGCCAAATCTATCCATCATTCTGGCGAATCGTCTACTTGATTAGGTAATTTTCAAACATGGTCGGGGGGATGCCTTTTACCCTCGATCATCTGATTAGACTGTATAGCCCCCGACTTTATCAAGGTGGCCTAATTAAGCTACAACGTCGATCTTCGAAGGCCTTCTTTGCCAGCATCGACGAGGACAAGGACCGATGGTGGATGAGCCGTTTTGTCCGAGTTAGGACCTCGGACCTGATCCCTGCTGAGAAAATGTCATTCCCCGAGGAATGGAATATGAATCGTAATTAAACATGTTCCGTTAATCAGGTATCTTTTCTTCCCTTTGAACTAACTCCCTTCGATGATGCATGTCGAGTGGTACCCCGATGCGGTCAAGAACCTCTCGGGCTGCGTTCGACAAATAGATCCGTCCTCTCCCTACTTTAAATGCGTGTGGCGTGATTTGGCAAAAACCCGGTGGGAGGCCAAAAACCATGGTGAGTTTTATTTATTCCATATTTGAATTCATTAGAGAAAATATCTCTCGATAGTATTCTCAACCTTTGTACTTATGTAGGCCTTGGAGAGGCCGTTTTGACGAGGGATCCCCCCGGGGAAGTAGATACCCCAAAGCCTGCTAAGGAGAAGAAGAGAAAGAAAAAGTCACCAACTGAGTCCTCGAAGCCAAAGAGGGCCAAAGTTCAAAAGCCTAAGGCCGATCTAGTGGCCTTAACTACAGAAGCGGCTAAAGGTGGCTAACGGGCCGGTTCAACCCGGGCCCGGCCCGGCCCAGACCGGTTCAAACCGGGACCGGACCGACCCGGTTCATAAGGGGCCGGGTGTGGCTGGGTTAAGGGGTTAGGGGGGTTGGAACGGATTAAAATTTTAAAACGGGTAACCAGACCAGACCGACCCGGTTCAAATGAACAGTACCTGAACCGGTTAAACCGGCTCGGCCCAGACCGGTTCAACGGTAAAAAAAAAAAAATTTTTTTTTTTTTTAATTTTTAAAATCTTGTGGGTCCCACTAGCCGTTGGCAACGGTCACCCA
>ML245315.1:0-57032 GCA_005239495.1 Nicotiana undulata
TATATATAGGGCTCATTGTATCATTGAAAATAACAAGATATTATTTTTCTCCCGTGTTTTCTCTCAGTATGCACCAGCCACTCTCAGAAATTCATAATGAACTAACAATGACCAATAGAAAGTTATAAACTGCCGTCTCTGACAAACAATTTCCCATCTATTCTTTTGGATAACCGGTAGCTCTGTCAAACAACAAGAAACAAAAAAGAAAGCAATATGCCCATGGTGACAATGACTTTACCACAAGCAGATTGATTGAAGTTCTAGAAATACAAACTTCATAATTGGTCCCATACCACAGTAAGCAGAAGCTAAAACAGACAGCATACCAATGGTAGGAACGGTTGATAGAACTTCTCCTATGTGCAATTTGTATAATATAGTTGTTTTGCCAGCCGCATCGAGCCCAAGCATTACAACCTATCCCAGTTGAAATTAGAATCAGAGACAAGCAAATAACAGTAGAGGGAAAACAAGATAACAAGAAACACGTATTATTAAAAAGTAACTACACATACAAGCAGCAAATCTAATATCATCCTGCAGGAAATAATTCAAGATGAAACTGAGGTTGGTGAACATAGATAGCAATGGACAAATAATGAAAGCAAATTCTTGAAGTGTGGATAATAAAAGTTGCATTTTGTGATCATTTTATTACTTCTGTAGAAAACGAATTTCCTGCTGCGGAAACCCGAACAACTTGCACCAGTTGTTCGCTAAGAGAGAGCAATAATAGCCATTAGGGGAAGCAGACTGATTTGGCTCAAAGAACCCATTCCTTTTAATGTTTCAACACGTTGGACGCTGTACCACATGCCTAATACCCCAAGGGAGAAAAGTTTATTTGATGATATTTCATATGTTCGGGCTTGCCTTAAAGGAGAAATTAAGGATGCTGACTAGGATCATATCACCTCTGACACAGTGAAGGTGCCAACAAATTTATGGAGGGCCTTTTACCCTCTCTGACTTTCAACTGGTTACCCTATCTACTTAAGGCCCTTCTTGAAGGGAAAGTGGAAACTGATTTCCAAGTTAGTGATTCCAATTTGCTAGCTGACATCTTGCATTGTTTTCTTCAACTGCAACTCAACCCCAACTACTTTGGGTCGGCTATATGAATTTCTGGTACTAAGTAATTTATCTTTCAAACTAAATTACGGATTCTCTAAATCTCACATTTATCTCTACACTAACATACAAGTCTCTGACAAAACTAAAAAGACACTTGGATGTAAAGTGATGTATACTCTTAGTTCTTCCCATTCCTTATACCTATGATCAATCACAACCTACATACGGATAGGTAGCTTTGAAAATCTCACTTGTTATTCCAAACTGACAATGTGCAGTTTTGTATTTCAATTAAACTACTTTCATGCTTCAAAGGATCTAATTTATCCCTTAACTATATGCACTACAACAGTGCATTCAATCAATGTCAGAAAGGAAGCAACCTTGAAGAAGCATACTAGCTGCAGTAAGTGCACAACAGTTATTACTAACATTAGTGGGGTTAAAAGACTGTATTCCCCATACTAAGTTTAGATGTATTCAGGATTTGTAGTTGGAGGATTAAAAACATAGCAGCTGAAATTGTAGAAATTTTAGTCTTGCGTACTCCTTACAGGCTTAGGCGAAGCAAAGGACCAGACACTGTTTACAGATTACTACCGCCTTGGTACTATCCTATTTAGTAAAATTCTACCTTCATCAGAGAAAATATTATTAACATTGGTCTGCTGCGGAAGAAAACATTTTCAATCAATCATTCTAACTAGTAAATAACACAAAAAAAACATACATCACAGTACTTGTCATCAATACGTACAATATTCTCCTTAAAAAAAAGTTCCGAGTTAAAATAAGGAATCAACTCAAATAGTTTTCCAACTCGTACACAAAGACAATATTTGTGATATGCTGGCTAAAAACACAAACGAAATACAAATTAGTTGAAGGCTCAGCACGATCCAGCTTATTACAGTTAGTCCTGAATAACCTCAAACATGTTTCATAAAACACTTGGCTTCTTCAAATCCAAAGAAAGGAAATATGGAAGCATATGAAAGAAAACGAGCTAAGAACAAGTGCGGAAAGCTTAAATTGGCAAATAAATTACGCAAAATTCAGACAAAGCGCTACAGAAAAAGAGCAATCAATAGATCATATTATAATGGACAAATAACAAGAGAAGGACTAGGTCGGGATTGTTATACCCTCATCTCAGAATTTCCGAAGAAGGAATCGAAGAGCTTGCGAAAGGCTTGCCCCATTTTATCTCGCCTTTCTCTTCTTCTCGCTTCTCTATCCCTCCTTCTGTCTGTCTCCAAAAGCAAATCAGATGAAACTGGAGAGTGAAGCGTCAAGGATCGATTTCACCTAAAAGTATATATTGATGATCATCAATAAAGCAGCTTGTTAATTGGATGATCGAATTTGAGAAACAGATATGCGGAAAGAGTACAACTTGTGCTTGGAGAGAAGGTTGCGTTGTTTTTCCTTTTGGTTTCACTTTCTGCTGGCAATTTCTCTGAGTTTCTTTTATTTGCTGTTTTATTTTTTTCTCTTTTTCTTTTCTGCTTTTCCCCTTTCCTAGTACTTACCATTGTTTTAGTGGGCGTTTGGACATGGGAATTGTAAAATTCTAAAAATTCGAAAATAAGAATTGTATTTTGACATGAATATAATTTTGGTTTGTTTTTAAATTTTATGAGTAATCCGAGTGGAAATTTTGAGAGACAGTTTTCTGGAATTTTTTAATTTTCGAAAATTCCACATGTTCAAGCGAAATTATAAATTATAGCCAAATACTTATTTTAGAAAAAAACGAAACTTCTTCGATAAAAAGTGAAAAAATTCTGATGTCCAAACATGCTCTAATAAGTAACACATTATAATTGACTTTTCTTTGTCCGCCTTTTTTTCTTTCTCTTTCTTTGTTGGCTCGACGAGTTTTGTGGCCTAAAGCCAACTTTACAAGGGCCTTGACTTTTTTTTTAAAGAAAATTATTTATTTATTTGAAGTCTATTTTTTCTAGCGTATTTTAGATACAATGTTATTAATAATTTTCTTATAATTAATAACTCGTAATAAGTCTTTCTTAATTGAAATATAGCTAATCCATTTAACCTTTATTGAGACATATGAGTTTGTTTGGATGAGCTTGTTTTTAGTGACTTTTAAGCCATAAGTTAGGAATTCTAGTTTTTGGCTTTTGTCTTGTTTTTGTCATTTTAGCTTACAAACAAGTGATTAAAAGCATTTTTTTTACTTTATCCAAACACTACAAAATGACTTAAAAGTTATTTTGGCTTAAAAGCACTTAAAATAAGTCAATCCAAAAAGGCTCATTGTTGATCTTAGGTGAGATTTTATCAATTTTAATTTTGAAAATTTCTCTCTGCAGAAACGACGGAAACAAGAGTTACTAACATTATTCCATAAGAGGGAGGCGTAAGCCTCGAAAGCCTTTGGTACTTCGGTAGGGTGGGACGGCTTTCTATTTTATCTTCACATTGTACTATTTTTCTTAATACTTTTAAATTCTTAAAATAAATATAAACCATCAATATCGAATTGATTAGTATGTTGCAAGGAACATTCAACATTAAAGCAATATTTTTTCAATATTTCATCATCTGGTAATCTTAATTTACCGCTAAATAGAAATCAAAAATATTTTAATACGCTTCGAAGTGTTAATATCTATTTTGAAGTGAAAAAATAGTCTTGTCTACTATGTATAAAGTAATCAACTCCAAAGGACTCTTCAAAAGATTTTGAGATTTTAAATCAACATTCTCATCAAATATATATATATATATATATATATATATATATATATATATATATATATATATCATACATTTATTATGAAATTCGGATTTCAAGTGCAATTTTCTTGGCGGAATCTTGTTAAAGAAAAAAATCTAACTTTTTCATTTCACAAAACCTTTTTTAAACTTATACATAGTCTATAAGTGTTACAAAAAATGGGACCTCTATAATTGTGGAGCCTAAATCAGTTGCTTTAGCTGTCCCTTGAATATATGTTGTTTTTGTCTTGAAACTTCTAGAACTTTCTCAAAGGGAAAAAAGCTATCCAATTGAGCAAATATTTTAATTCAGATCCAAACAGTCAAACTAGAACTGAACGGCTTGTGATAATTGCCGTAAATAAAGAAACGTTCATATCCTCATTCATAATTCTCTGTTTACCATAAACATGTTGTCGAACTTTTCGTATAACTTCTAGTCGTTTTAAACTTTTCACTAATAAATAAAGTGATGATATCAAAATAGAAAACTAATTACTATATTTTGTAGCGAACACTCTGCTACGTAGGGATTTTAAATTCTAATTCTTATCGATATCAAATGCCCTACACATTTCGAGTTTACTTTGTATGTTGGTACTAATGGTACTAATACCCTGTCTTGTCAAGCTGCAAGTACTTTTTTTAAAAGTACTTTTGGTGAAAAACAATTTATATTTAGCTAATTAATTTGAAAGCCACCTCTGAGCAACAACTAATATTTGGTCAAACTTTTAAAAACTGCTTTTCAAAAAGTACTTTAGATGAGAAATAACTTTTTTCGACTTCTCCAAAACAGCTTATGCTTTAGCTCAAAAGCACTTTTTCTTTCAAAAACTTAACCAAACACTTCAACTTTAAAAAAATGCTTCTAAAATTGGAGAAGCTGGGCCAAACAAGCTGTAAATTTCTTTCTTCCACTCCAATTTGTTAGTCATTCAATAAATTTGAATCAGTCTGCGTCTTCTGCAGCCACGCGTGCTCTAGCCGACAAAGCATAATCCACTACTACTGAGTACTGAATAAGTCTGTCCTTCCTATTTGAAAGAAAAAAAAAATCCACCAAAAATAAAACAAATAAAATAGAATACTCAGCACATGTGACTATATTCGTTTCTTACTGTTTTCCTTTCTATTCCTATTGTGCCAACACCAACGGTAATGTTCCCGTAATGAAACGGAGAATACTATCCCTCAACTTCGCTGAAAATTCATAAATGCCCTTCATTAATACATTTCAAACCCAGCTGTTGTGGCAACAAACCCCATATACCAATAACCAAAAATCATACTTCCGAGTATAGTCCAGAAATACACTGCTGTTTCCACCAATAAACAAAAATGATTTCTGCACCACTGGCCGATGCCTGTATACATAATAAACCTACGCTCGATGGCTGAATTATGTCAATTCAACAATCCATCAACTACTCTAACCAACTACAATATCGAATGAAACCATGAATGTCCAATAAACACACTGTACTCCTAGATTAGGATCTAACTACTCTACACCCAGCCAATCCTTTTCTTGGAACCATTGTCATGAGTCCTAGAAACCACTTCCACTACTACTCCGAGAATTTTCGCAACACGATAGACATTCTTTTAAAATATGATGTGCTGGCCACTACAGTTCGTGATAACACACTCCAAGCACCCACACCACCTCCAGCAGCATAAAACGGAATGAAGTATCAATATATGGTGGACATTTTGTATCTCATGAGTCCACCATTTCATCCTGTATCTCATTAGGTGCAATTAGACCAGGAATAGAAAGCATTCTCTGTCGTTCCCTTTCTCTCTGAGCAGCTGCTTCCTCGGCAAAAAGGTCCTTATTGTCCTGCAAGAAAATTGAAGCATCCAAGTGAGGATATAAAAAATCCAGCAAAGGAAAAGATAGATCTTTATTTTGAACAGGATTAAGTGGTTCAAAGAACAGCTGAAAGACAGAAAAAAATGACAAGCTAGTTAATAACATTACTGGGGAAAGAAAAACATCAGTTTGGATGTAAATGGGGCAGGGCGGGATAGGCAAGCCTCAACCCCCTAAAATTCCAACCTGCCATGCCCTGCCCCGTTAAGCATTTTCCCACAATTCTGCCTCCTGCCCTGGCATGCCCCATTTATGTTCTTTCGTTTTTTCACTTCATAATATTCTATTTATTTTTTAACATTTTCGATTTTATTTTCTTAGAATGGAAAATGGCTCTTTTAATACTGAGAATGGGGATTGTGTTACAGAAAGTGATTTCTTGAAATCTAGAACAAACATTTGAGCTTTTTCTTTCCAGTTTTGGCTAGATAGAATCCAAACCTGTTGCTTTTCATCTTTGGTATCCTCCAATAGATGCTAATAGGTCATGTACAACAAGAAAGAGGAAGTCGTCGTGAAGAAGCAGAAGCTTTTTGAAGAACAATCATGCCATAATCTTGGATGAGATGTTATAATCTTAGACACGACAAGAACCTCCCAGAACTAAATGAAGAACAGATTACTGATAATGTGAAACTTGGTTCACTGGTTAGTTCAGAGAAAATTCATATGGCCTCATGTCTGGTATAGATGTTTAAGAGCCTGTTTGGCCAAGTTCTAGGAAGCCAAAAGCACTTTTTTGGAAATTTAAGGCGTTTGGCCAATACAAGAAAGAGGTTATAAATTCTAGCTTCTTCCGAGAAACACAAAAAAATTTCAACACAAAAATATCCTTACTGAAAATTTATATTTCCCAAATTATCCCTTCAGTAATTTAACTTTTTTCTTTTCCTTTTTTGTTTCTACCATCCATTTCTTCATTTTTCTTATTTTTTGTCGTTTTTTACTCTTCTCCTATTTTTCTTTGGAATAGTCTCTCTGCTATAAATATATCTTTCTTTTAAATAGAATTTATGGAGTGGGTTTTTAGTTATACTGAACAATGTATTGATATGTCGGACTCCTCATGTAAACAATAAGTAATGCCATATATGCAAATATTATTTCTTTGGATAACTATATTTTATAATGATTAAAATCTTTAATATATATTTTTACTTTATATTTTATAAATTCAATTCCCTTTTACAAATAGTATCAATTGTAAATTGAATTTTTCGTAATTTGATACTCAAAAATACTTTGGAAAGATTAACCAAATAGCATTTGCTTATCAAATATTGCGAAAAGCTCTTCTAAATGACCAAATGGGCTCTAACTTAGGGGCAGCTAACCATGAGAAGGTCCCCAAGCTGCAAACTGTGAAAGCCAGAGACTTTGTACATTGCTTGCTAATTTGAGTCGGTTTAAGTTGAGTATCTCACAACCTGCCACCCATCTTGCCCTGTTATAGATTTTCAGGAAATAAATTTTGACCACTCGCCCATGCCCATCTAAGGTTTCTCCCCGTCCCATTGCCATTCTCGAACGTTATACTTATAAGACCAAGATGGAAGAACAAAAAACCTTAATAAACTAAGCCCAGACTCATGAGAAAGCAATCCACCTATATCAAACTTCAGAAGGAAAGGGGATAAAAGTAAAACTACTGGCCTTTGATTGTGTAACTTTTTGATATCCAGTAAAAAGAGATTCTGAAATCACGTTTTTGTTTCAAGTTTTCCCAAAAGAAGTTTGCGAAAAAATGTTTTTACGGTGCCTTTTAGAGAAAAGTTGTTCCATTCAAGAAATGCTCAGAGATCTTCAAAAATAACTATAAATGTCCAAGCACGTTTCTTTTTCAGAAGTTTTTTTTCCCAACATTTTTTCATAGAACTTTCCCACAAGTCATCCAAACGGCTCTAAAACTAATGGTGTTTGTTTGTGCAACTTCTCGATATCCAGCGAAAAAATTGCTTCTAAAACCACATTTTTGTTGAAGTTTTATAAAAGCAGTTTTTACAAAGAATTGTTATTTGAGTAAGTTGTTTTAGGGTACTACGTAGAAAAAAGTTGTTCACTCAAGAAATGCTCAGAGATCTTCAAAATAACAACTATCCAGGCACGTTTTTTTTTTCACAAAACATTTTCCGCAAGTCATCCAAACAGCTCTACTTGACATATGAACAAGCAGGTTGTCTGGAACTCACAATACGGCCTAAACAGAATTCAATTCAGAAACTTTTATGCCAAACAATTATTTAAAGGTACGTGAATTAGTGGACATAGGGTAGAAAATTAGCATGTAAGCTGATATGAAATTCCAAGCAGGACCATGAGTGCTAACCCATAACAAAAAAAAAAAGACATTCTAAAGCCCTACACAATTTAATTCATCAGATCCATGATAATTTCTTAGTAACTCCATCATGTGTAAATGGTCTCGGTACGGCCTGGCATAGACATTAGAGATAACTTCAAAAATGTGAACCATTTTTTATTTTTTGTGGGAACATGTGACTCATGCGCTGATTTTTACACTTCTGAAGAATTTGAGAAAAATGGGTAATGAATAGATTGAAAGTAGGGTCCTACATCTTATGAGTTTTCATTTCAAGGAAACTGGGTACGATTATGCCAAAATTAAAGCATGACAATCTGTTTTTGATTGAACGACCTCCACTTAAAACCCCTCCCACACAAAAGACATACCAATAAAGCTCAGAAACAAATGGTCTACTAGAAACACTAACCTGAGAGGAGAACTCTTTTGATTGAACGAGGAAGTCCCTTATGTGATTCTTGAATGTGGGAAGGTCATTTGTTGACTCAAATAGCCCACTGACAAACTGAGTCACCTGAAAAGAGCAAAGCATTATTAACATCTAAAGAAAAACTACATACAAATTTACGTGAAAAAACACTATATAAAAACTTATGGTCATACTTCAGCTGATGTCATGTTGGGGAAGGATGTACTAAGAAGTTTAATGGTGTATTCACGAACAAACATCGCATTATTTGGATATGGATAAGGTACTGTTGATGCATCCCATAGTGGCTCAGTCAACATGTTAGACTCCACCTGAAATCACATCACTATGTTACAAAAAATGCAAGTAAAGAGAGGAAACCAATCTGTTAGCTAGACACATACCAGGCAAAACAAATGCTGTAGCACCAATACATGCAATTTAAACCCAGGCTTATGAAACGTATCTGTTAGTACAGCAAAAATTTCTTGCTCGATCGTCAAAAAGTAAGTCCTATAAAACTGGTTAGCAAATTCAGAAGCCTGCCATGAAAGAAGAAAATATTAAACCCCACCGCATAGATTTAACGGTCAATAGGAAGGCCAACAATAAAGATGCACCTGAAAATTTTTTAGCATTTCCAGCAAGAGATTAAGCCCAGTCTCAGCAATATTCCTCTCCGTGTGCCGAAACGCCCATATTATAGAATCCATAACAAGTTTTAGTTGCTGAAAAATAATCAGGACATTATGAAAATCCAGCATAAGCTTATGCAGACACTAAAATAAATATAATACCATATAAATAAATCTCTGAAGGATTCTAAGCTTCATAAATTAGAATTGGTGGTCCATACAGATACCAAGAGCAGGCAAAAAACATACCTCACTCGACAGCCGTATCAAAGCAGGAAAACAATGTGTAGCAATTGCACGAAGTAACGAAAAGAACTTAAGCCGATGCTCTGGATAATCTTCAAAGTTTTTCGTAATCATCTGTTATACATAGAATGAATTCATCAAACAGATCATGTGTCATCTCAATGCTGAGCTTCCCAAATGTTTATTATAGTAACCAAATTATCTCTAAAGCATATAACAGGTCTGCAGCTGAGTCACCCTGATAGGGCATATGATAATGACCTTACTACCCGTTAAAATTGTTTGGCAGTCAACAAAAGGTTACCTCTAATAAAACCACGATGATAAAATAAGTTAAAGTCACCAAGAAACAGGATGCAAAAGTAGAAGAACAAAGAAACATGCAATCAAATGAATGAAGATGGTGAATAGTATCATCTAAATTAAGGACTTAGATGAATACATCTATAACATCTGTGAGAAGATGCAACATTGTTAAATTAGGAAAACCCATCATCAAAAAAGTACTTTATAAATATATATTTTAATTACATAACATTGGGGAATATTCTCGACATATAATATTACAAATCTTATCAACTCAGAATAATTAAAAAGGGGGGGGGGGGGGTCTAACCTCCAGAGTACACTGGAAAACAGCTTCAAAAATGCGAGGGACATCCTCAATCATAGCACCCTTGTACCTAACAAAAAAATGTTAGATACAGAAGCAAATGCACCATAAGAATATGGACAGTATTGTGCACAAAAGAAGGTCATGGAATCTTGAGCACATTGTGTTTTACAAAGACAGTCAGTTAATGTATGGAGCAGACAATCACAACTTATGAATTGTCAGTCCTGCTGAGTGCCAGTTGGGAGTTGGAAGCAGTTAGCTTACTTGTTAATAATTGTTGCAAAAAGCGAGAGAACTTCAGATTCCCTAGCATCAGGCACATTCCTTGCATAGTCTCCTAAAACTGGGTCCATCATTGGTGGCACAAATTGCTTCCCGATATGTGGTTGATCTTCGGCCTTGTCCAAAAATGTTTCAATAAGCTTTAATGTTTCCCTTTTTACCGAGCTGCCACATGACACATGTAAGTAGATGCATCTTAAAGCTGGCAAAAAAAATAGGAAATCTAAACTGGAACCTACCGCAAGAGTTTCACAATGGATGTCCTTGAGGCAAAGGGCCCTCCTTGTCCTATGCTTGTAGATATAAGCTCACTGTACATTCTGCAACAGAAAAGGTTCGCAATTAAAAATCAGAAAGCACAATAACTGTTAAAAAGTGGGAATACAATGCACTGGGGACAACCTAAAGCACCAAATGCATGCAATCACATTTTATAATAAAGATGCCATCTAAATATTTAAAAAACATAAAATCAAATAAATATGATATCCATACCTATAAACATTGAGCATGTCCAAAAAGATGAGAGTAATTTGAGGTAAGAAACAAGTCCCAAGTGAGCTAGCAGCACTTGTATTAGTCTGCAATGCAAAAAAAACATAAACCTCATGTTCAGAATAAGAGAATATAATGCAAAAGGCATTCTTAGGATAACATTTAAAACCAAATAGGATATGAATACTGATCATCAAAGCTCCCTGACCAGCACACAGAGGTAGCCACATGATTTCAAAATAACACAGCTTCCAGATTGCACATTATGGGTTGACGTTCAGAATACTCCACAAACTAGTTTCTCAACTTCAAAATTCTCTATTTCAAGTTGACGTTGGAATAATGGACAAAATTGTAAAATGAACATTGATTTGCAAATAATATTTCATTATTTTCAAATAATATGTATGTCCAAGTGCCTACTAAGTTTGTCATAGAAAAAATAAAAAGGAACATATAGTACTAATGAGTGGCACTTGGCCCGTTTTTGTTTTCCCTGAAGATGGATTCTTTGACGCGTCACATTCAAGGGGAGGTGCCTTGGTGCTTGTTATTTGCGGATGACATAGTCCTGATTGATGCGGTGCGGGGTGGCGTTAACGAGAGGCTGGAGGTCTGAAGACATACTCTAGAGAATAAGGGTTTCAAGTCGAGCAGGACCAAGACAGAATACCTGGAGTGCAAGTTCAGTGGTGTTACCAAGGAGGTGGGCGGGGATGTGAGACTCGATACGCAAGTCATTCCCAGAACAGACAGTTTCAAGCATCTGGGATCTATAATTCATGAGAATGGGGAGATAGATGAAGATGTCACACACCGTATCGGAGCGGAGTCGATGAAGTGGAGGCTCGTTTCCGGTGTCTTGTGATAAGAATGTGCCGTTAAGACTTAAGGGTATTCTACAAGGTAGTGGTTACACTGACTATGTTGTATGCGGCGGAGTGTTGGCCAGTCAATAAGTCACATGTCCCGCAGATGAAAATAGCGAAAATGAGGAATGAAGTCATTAGGGACAAGGTGGGAGTGGCCCCTGTGGAGGCAAAGATGCGTGAGGCAAGGTTGAGATAGTTCGGGTATGTTAAGAGGAGAAGCACAAATGCCACAGTCATGAGATGTGAGAGGCTGGCCTTGGCAGGTGAGAGGGGGGTAGAGTCTAAGTTGCTCGGACTCGGGTGCGAGTATCCGATACGGGGACGGATCCGAGTATCGGATTCGGCAAAATTTAAATTTTTAAATTTCGGGGTGCGGATTCCGATATGGATACGGGTGCGGGGATTCGGCTAATACAAAATAGAGTTATAAAAATATCGTAAATTTTGAGAGATATTACAACACAATCTATCATTCTCCAAGATGGACATTCTTTTTTCATTGTTCAAAATCTGTTTTATTTTTGAATTTTGAGAAATCAAAATCTCAATTTTTCTCCAAAATTTGTCGATGGACTCCGGTCAAAGTGTCCGAAGTCGGTTGACCGTATCTGGAACGTATCCCGTCCCGGTATCGGAATCCGTCTCGTATCCGGGCGGGGACGGCACCAAAATCGAAGAGTCCGCGCAACTTAGGGTAGAGGTAGGCCAAAGAAGTCTTGGGGAGAGGTGATCAGGCGGGACATGGAGCAGCTTCAGCTGACCGAGGACATGACCCTAGATAGAAGGGTGTGGAAGTTGAAGATTAAGGTAGAAGGTTAGTAGGTAGTCGTGTGTTTCCCTTTGTCTTCTCTAGTTCGATAGTATTAGTGCTAGTATGATACCTTTTTTCTCTTCCTTAGTTTGCTATATTCGCATGTCTTGTTCCATTACTACTTGCCATCGGTAAATCCGAAGTTTGCTAGTAGTTCTCGTGTGTTGCCTTGGATTTATTTATCTAACTATATTGACTTGCTATTACTTGTTAACCGTACCCCTTTCATATTCTTTGATGCTATCTTCGATTTAATTTTCTAATTATTTGTCTTGCTTCCTTCACCTTCTTTAGCCAAGGGTTAACGGAAACAGTCTCCCTGCTCCTCCTGGGTAGGGGTAAAGCTGCGTACATCCTACCCTTCCCAGACCCACTTGTGGGATTATACTGGGCGATTCTTGTTGTTGTTGTATAGTACTAATGAGTGGACTGCATTAAGAACCCCAAGTATACTAGCTAGCGTGTGTTAGCAAGTCCCGATTAATATCCTGTCATAATGACATGACAAACTGTGTACCACATTTTGTGACTACAGTATTCAAGATAGAAAATTTAACATGCGGTAAAACTTAAACTGGGATGAATTTCTGAGGTCTGACGAATGTGCAAACAGATCATGCATAAGGAGAAAAGGATCATATATCATACCACACGCTTTCTTTAAGTCTATATCACCAAAGTACTTTCTATTTTGGAGAAAAGTAAATCACCAAAATTAAACCTGAAGATTTGGTAGCACTAGTAAGATTATATAAAAAATGACTATTAAAGAGCATGGAACACTTCTTATGGACTCGCTGAAAATGATCTGATCCAATTCATGGCCTATTGGAAGTAGGGGTGGGCATTCGGTATTTCGGTTCGGTATTCGGTTTATCAATTGTGTATACCAAATACCATACCAAAGTATTTCGGTACAGTTCGGTATTTATTATTTTGGTTTCGGTACGGTTTCGGTTTAAACCAAATCAATTGTGTTTTGTTAAGCTTTTCCATTTCGTCTTCTAACAAACACCTTTCTCCTAAAAGAAAATAGATAAAACAACATATATATTTTAATTCATGTCTAAACCTTATATCCTATAGTAAAGAAAAAGTAAAAAAGAACGTTAATAACAAAAATGAAAAGAAGTAAAAACCCAAAACCTGGGGGAGTCTGGTTATTTAATCGTTTACAAGGATCAATTACAGTGAGCTTTTGTGTATCGTATCAATGTCCTGCTCTTCCAAAAATCTTGGTGACTCCCAATGGCTTTGGGTAAAGTTGAAACTAACAATAGAATTGCAGTTGCCTATTGATTCCAATGTCAGTGTTTCGAAAGAGTAATAAAACTTCTTGAAGTTGCACCAACTTCCAAAAGGAGACTGCATTTGGTTGTGTCAACGAAGGGTAAAGAATCTGACCATAAAAATTTTGTTGGAAGATATACTTTTTCCACAATGGCTATGCAAAGAGCCCCTTTAGGAGTTTTGGACTTTTGGGGTGTGGGCTTAAAGTTATTGGGCTAAAATATAAAAATAAAGTTGGGCTTGGACTAAATTATTTCGGTATTTCGATATACCGAAATATCAAAAACCCAATACCGTATACCGTACCGAATTACCGAAATTTCTGTACCGAAATAAACCGAAATAACGAAAAAACCGAAACCAAAATACCAAATTAATTCAGTTCAGTTCGGAATTTGGTTTTTTGGATTTTATGCCCACCCCTAATTGGAAGTAGAAAGTAGTCGGTTGGGATACTTGTCCCTGCCCCCGGCTTCTTCCTTACTCTGGAACTCGCAAGACTTAGTGACTAACTACAATGACAAGAGGAAGAAGGCGAAAGGAAAAAACAAAATCACAAGCGCATGCCAACTGATATATTTACAGAAAGAGCTTAGAATTTATCATCTATAAAAGGTAACCTGCAATATATTTAGCACAGCTCGGATAACATCTTGATCTTTAAGATAGTCCACACTTTGTCGTGCCTGTCCTATAATTTCAGTCCATCTCTGTAAAAAAAAAATATGCTCGTAAGACACAATAATATGCAGTGTATACTCCACGTATTGTTATGTGGCGCATTTAACAGACGCAAAGCCAGATATTAATACACAAATATATAAATAAACAAATAAAGAAATAGATAGCACCACCCAAATACATCTTATCTAGACCATGCGTAAATACCTGATTTGGAAGTTCCATCAACCTCTGGAGATACTCGTCTCTTTTTTGGGGATCAGGCTCTGCTTGAATCATTTGACCAACCTAACAAAATGATATAGAACCCCACCTTTCAGTAATAAAGATAAAGTACTACTCCTTCTTTTCAATGTTATATCATTCTTTCCTTGTTAGTTTGTTACAGAAAAGTTTACACCTTCCCATATTTGGAAACTCTTTAATTTTAAACTCCCCATTTTACCTATAATGAATTCAAGTATGTAATGAAAGTATCTTTTCCTAACTCAGTACCCCTTGATGTATAGAATAAGACATAGTGAATACAATACATCTAAGGACACAAGCAAAGCGAAATGAAGTTTATTCTTTCGAACAAAAAAACTCTTACAGATTCATAGAAGGCATGAATCTGATGAGGTTCTAAATCTGCAATAGTTGTCGGGAGAGTGGTTAAGAGCTCCGAGACAAATGGCTCATTTTCTCCAACCTGAGAACAGGATAGTGGTCAGTGCAAGATCAGTGTTAAGTCATTTGTAACTCTTGTATAGTCATAAAAACTGATGCTATTAACAAAAAATTCTCTTACCTGGACTACAACAAACTTGCGCTTGCACTTCTGAACGATTTTCAAAAATGTATCACAGGCCATATCCTAGAGAAAAGAGACAAAAGGTCATCAGGAACAGAAAGGAAGCCATGACATTGAACCATAGCATATAAGCACAAGAAAATAGTTTATTGCAGTGCAGTTTTCTAGGCCATAAGGTGAAATAAGTACCATGCACTCTAACCCCTCCCCACCCACACTACCAGAACAATGGGGGTGGTTGCAACTCAACTCGCATGCAAGTCATTTGATAATTTATTTAGAGGCCAATACTAATAACAAAAAGACATCTGATTCCTGATACCATATGACATTATTCCATAGGACATCCCAACGATCAGCAAGTCATAAGCGCCAGCATAACAATTGGTGATTTGTGAACCAACCAATCAGTAATTTGAGTGCAAAAAAAATTCTAAACAAGGATAAACAGCAAAACAGTAACTGATAGCCAAATCATTAATAAGTAGTCAAACCTGAACTCCAGGATGTGTTTCATGCATGAACTCGAACAATTTGTTCACAACAGTCTTCAAGAACTTCCAATGAGCTCTCAAAAATCTAGGATATTGCCCAACCACATACCTAGCATTTAATCAACACAAGTCATGACTGCATTTAATTGATTGAAAGAATTCAGTGTACCCGTAGGCAATACAACCATTTAACAAATTTAGTATAAGCAACATTCTGGAAGATCAGATTAGTAAATACAAAGAACGATAATAGAAAATTCTGGCAAGAGAATAGAACTGGCAGACAACAATGAGATCGCATCCATACATTATATTACTTGCAATTACAGCTTTGTTGTCCTTCCCTTTGGTGATTTCACATAGGTTTAGCAAATCGCGTATCACCATGACAAGAAATCTGTTCTCCTGCCAAAGTGAACACAAGGAAAATGTGAAAATTCAAGATCTTAGCATGCAAATGGTACAAAAGAGCTAAGTCAAATTGATTGGTTCAATGCAAGAAAATAGTCATGCACACAGAAGAACACAAAGCAAAACTTTAGAAAAATGATAGCATGCTACAACATTCAGGACATATCTTGTATGAGGGCTAAGCAAGAAAGTTGCACAGCCAAAATACAGTTGTGAGCCTCAGTGAAAATCATGTAATTTGGTTAATAACTACATAAAACAAACTAGTATAAGCATACCTGCTCTTCCAGCATCGACCCAGATATGGAGCCAATTGCCCAACATAATGTATTTAGATTGTTCCACGACCAATCCTCACCATTGAGTTGTTTGCTAAGTTTCTTCAGCATCTGGAGTGATACAAGAATATGGAAACATTATGAATCTCGAAACATAGCGACTGCGCACCATAAAACAATCTTTTCAGAAACACCATGTCAAAGTAAAGAAAGGGTAATTAACAACATCCAGTGAAAAGTAAAGGTTCATCAAAGCCAGAAGCAACTAGCAACAGTCACTTGAAAATATGTTGAAGATAAACAAATGAACAGCTCAACCATAACTAAGTCGCTAAAGTAAAAAACAAATTGCAAATGAACCCGAAGACAATTGAAATTGTTGGAACCTCCTTTCCAGGAGTTAGTAAAGAAGGATAGGATCATTATCTCGACTAAAACTACAACAGATCAGGACTCAATGAATCTCCAGCAATTACCCATACGATCACCATAATTGAGAAAAGTAATAATAACACATCCAAACCAGCCATTTCTAAAGTAGACTTCTTGGGTGCCGATTAACCAACCAAAAAAGTATAATATGAAAATAGTGTTGCCCATACGAATTACGAAAATATTAGCATGCTGCTTCGACTAAATTTATTTAGGTCATATCAAAGTTGATGGCTTCAAAAGAAGTGCACCTGCTTTTCAGTATCGTCATGATCAAGATGTGACAAGTAGATCAAAGTTTCCCTCATGATCTGCAACACCAGACATCATTAAACACATAAAAAGGGGGGAAACACACAACATTGCAAAACAAAAATCAGACAAAGTGCCTTTTGCCAAATATAACATGCATCTTACTCCAATCAAACAAGAGGAGCCTAAGAATGTCAATAAAATTCAACAGGTTATTCTGTAATAAGATAGATACCTTGTATTGCACAAGGACGTCATTGTCCTTCATTGTTTCACGGACAATGTTCCCATTTTCATCTTCAACAATGAGAACTTCTTCAGGTTTTGCCATGCGAGATATCATAAGTAACCTCAATTTGGACATTGAACCAGCATAAAGTTGTCTCCTTTGCATAAGTTGCGCTCCAAGACCATCAGACATACCGGAAAGCAATGGTATCTGCTTAATTAACACAAAAACTTGCATATGAGCATTTTGTTTTTGGAGAATTTTAGTCAACAAGGATACAGGTAACTTCTCATACTTGAAGCCCCATCATATTTGCAGTCATTGCAGGATTGTCTAGATTATGATGCGCTTCAAACAACTCAAGAACTAAGGAATTCCAGTAATCCAAGCAAACCTGTGAAACCACACATTAGGAATCAGACACTTCCAAGAAAGTGTATCCATCACGAATAAACAGTGGAACAATACCTTAAAAACCTCTGTGTCATCCACGTACGAGATGTTAATAAGATACTCAAGTCCCAACAGGAGGGCATTTATATTCTCTTGTGATGTTTCTAACACACGTATATGAGACTGCATACAAAGTAGCTTCTCAGACACAATGCTGACTACTACGGTCCAAAGTCATATTGTCAATCAGCAACTACAAAGTGAAAGCTGTAATGTAGTAAACACAGAGTAAAGAAGCTTGCCTTAAAAAATGACGTAAAAAACAATGCCAGATTTTGAATGAATGCCTGGATAAAGGAAAGAGAAGCATTAGTTACATGTTGATACAACAATAGACTATCCATTCACTGTCTCAAACAAACCTGCTCTTCGTTGCTTCCATTTGCATAGGCCTCGGGAATGTTTGTGTTTGGAGGAAGAATAGTCTAGATGTCAAGAAAACCCATCAGATAACGAGCACAAAAGCACAAAGATAATTAGCTAATACAATAAGGTATAACTAAATAAGTTCTATCAACAACATTAACACCTAGGACGACAGATGAATTTAGTTCAGCTGCAAGTTTGGACATTTTGCTTCAATCAACTGAGTTTACAGAAACATTCCAACTCAGATATCAGAGCAACCAAACTGTATGCAACAAGTTGAACGTGATGTGTTAATCTAAATCGAAAGGCAAACTCAAACTTATCATAGCATCTGCTGAAAGACAGAATTGAAGACTAGCATAAGCAATTTAAAGGAGGCCTCAATTCTGTTAACAAGAGAACAATAACCTAGTCTAGTGAGTTTTAACACCTTTGCTTTCAGCCAGTGTCTAGACTTGGAGAAAATTTAAAAGATTCCCTTTGCACCTACTGGACAACATAAACAACAACACAGCCTAGTGGAATCCCACAAGTGGGGTCTGGGGAGGATAGTGTGTACGCAAACCTTACCCCTGGAGGAGTAGAGAGGTTGTTTCCGATAGACTGGAATACATAACTCTTATTGATAAAGTAATAATTTCACAGATGTGAGGAAGCACTGGTATACATGTGGTATACAAAATAGAAAGGGGCCTACAGACAAATATAGTTCACCCCGGACCACACCAGATCATCCAAATAATTCAACTTACAAACATAATGCATCAATATTGTCCACTATTCCTATAATGAAATTTTGTTTGTAGTATGTCAGTGATTGACAAGGTGGGTTGCTCTGATGGTAAGCACCGTCCACTTCCAACCAAGAGGTTGTGAGTTCGAGTCACTCCAAGAGCAAGGTAGGGAGTTCTTGGAGGGAAGGATACCGAGGGTCTATTGGAAACAGCCTCTTTACCCTAGGGTAGGGGTAAGGTCTGCGTACGCACTACCCTCTCCAGACCCCACTTGTGGGATTATATTGGGTTGTTGTTGTTGTTGTAGTATGTCAGTGATTGAATGTTCTCCACAAAGGTTTTCATGAGACTAACTTTCACCTTTAAAATTTTCAAATTTATTAGAAGAAACCCATGCATTCGGTACAAGGTCAACCACAACCTTCCAAGCTCACAGGAAACATTAAACATAGATATATATTGGCTAACTGCTAAAGAAACGGATAGCAATAACATAGGAATGCTGCTTTTACAGAAATACATGGAGAAAAAGACATTTGCTCTCATCAATTCATACAACAATTCAAAATTGATACCTAGAGAAGGTTTAGTAATTCTTCTAATAACTTCTATCCATGTGTAGACCAAGCAGCCAATTCTAGGGGAACATTTCTTAAGGCTCAATTGAGAAACAAAGAGAAGGGTAGCCTCGCTTCAGAGTAAAACCAAATGGCCTAACCACGCCCAAAGATACAACTCCACTGACCGCTGTTATAAAGAAGCAGCAGAAGTATTCCCTCGTTCATTTTTACTTGTCCACAATGGACTTTGCACTCCCCTTGAAATAATAAATGAAGTACATATTTTACAATAACACCCATAATAAATGATAGCATTTCAAAAAGTCTTGGAAAATAATTTGGGGAATGAGTAGTTAATGATAAGAGTAAAACAGGAAACTCTCGTCTCTCTCGAGTCTCGATTTGCTAAAATGGACATGTAAAAGTGAAAATATATTTTTAGCATAGTGGACAAGTAAAAATGAATGGAGGGTGTAGATACAGCAATACAAAGATATAATTAAGAAACATAGACTTCCTTCACCTTGGTACATCTTGAACTAATTAAAAAAGCATAAAGCAACATCAAGGATTAATTTAACTCCACCTGCAACTGCACCATGAATATGGTGTACTTCTTGACGTACTGGTCGTTATAAAACTCCCCAAAATTAAGGGCAGCAACCTGTCATATTAAAACAGCAACCAAGAGCATACTGAATCAATTTGGATTGATTTAATTGTTAGAAGAAACTCTACTAGAGATCTTGTCATAATATACCTCTGTTAGACACTGAAGTGTGAGGTTGCGATAAGCTGGCAGGGGGAAAAGTTTAAGTAGGGTTTCCAGCTGTAATATGAAGAGACAAAGGTCAGACAGCACCTCTCAAACACAGTCTGTATTGAAACAATAAATTGTAGACATGCTTCAATCAAAAAGATAAATAATAAGCAGCTGAGTAATACGAACCAGTGTTGATTCAAAAATATAGCCAAGTGGAATCCATGAAAGGAAAGCATGGAGTGTAGCAAGAGTAGCCCTGATGAGCTCGGTTCTTTGGGATGCTGATAGCACATACAAGCATAGCTCATGGATGAGTTGAAACTCACTGTAAACAAAGAAAACCAACACTTAAGAAAAGATAAGTCTAAATAGAATTTGTCATAAACTAATAAGTAAATAATGCTTATATAAAAGACCTTCGGCTTCAAAATGATAAAAGGAGCTCCGCAATTCATACAGTGTATAGGTTCTTTTAATTCTCAAAACCGACTGATATTATCCAAGCATAGAAGAAAATAACAGGTTTTAATCGCATTGAATGTTTGAAAAACAAATAAGAGAAAAAATAAATATAAAAATTAGCAGGGAAGAACAAGTGTTAAGTTTATAAAACAAGTGACTAATACAATCGAAAAGAAGAAAATAGTATTTAATCACAGAAAGATACAAATGTATGCATCAAGGGGTGAAAAAGATAAATTTATGCATATAACCTTCTTCTTTCGTGAAGGGAAAAATATAGAATGGCGAAACATTTTCACCTGTGCCCACAAAGTCTCACACTAAAACAGTTATAACTTATCCTATTTTCTATAGCAGCCAAACAAACTGTTTCGGATTTCTCTACCATTTGCATAATTCTATTTAATTCCTTCTCTTTTATACCGCAGCTTCAAAATTTTAGCCAAGGCCCGACTTGATGGCAAATTCTAGACACTATTCAACATCAGTATGTCAAAAAGCTAGTTTTTCAGAGTCCCGTAAATCAAACAATCTTATGTCGAAAATCACAAACATGAAAAAATGTATCAGGAAACAACTCATATAAATCAGGAGTTATACCTGTTTAAAGATTGTTTGAGCTCCTTAATCTTTTGTTGAGTCATTTCACCCCTCGAGAAATCAAAAACTTCCTCGCTAAGAAGCTGAAGAATAGCGTTTCAAGTTATCAAGGTGTACATTCTAATGTTTTCACTGGAAGATGGAAATGGGATGTAGAGGAACCTTCAATATAGCCATGCAGTTTTCACATATAGTTTCGCTCGTCTTTGCAGCTGCAACTAAGTCGGGAATGAAGCTTCTCCATCTTGCAGGCCACTCATGCTTCAAAATCTGAAAATACAAATTCCCAAGAAAAAGATAATTTCTGTAAGACAACTTCATGTGTATCTTGAGTCACAATCAGTCCCATCACTTGCAATCACCAAGCGAGAGCGAGAGAGAGAGAGAGAGAGAGAGAGAGCTATGTGTATTAAGAGTACCTGAACCAATGTTATGTTTAGCTTGCTAATATACAGCTTTTCCCGCCGAAGAGATGCTTCATCACTGGAAAGCTGAGATCAATATATGGATATGCATAAATGTAACAGTTAATAAAATCCATTGGAACGAAATATTCAATTCAAGATCCTCAATAACTTAAAGAGAAAATGACAAGAATTATGTAGTTATACCTTCACGATAACTTCAGATATATAGTTTTTCATTCCATCTCGTTGTTCGACTGGCAATGCATTCCATCTATACTTTATAACACCTTCTAGAACCTGCAGGGTGAAGCCAGTCAAGTATTTTACTCAGTTTCCTTCCATATATATCCAAAACCGCAAACAAACAAAGACAACGAAGTGAACCAAAAGAACAGTTTTTTTTATTTTGGGCAGTTACACGTAAACGCCAACCTATCAACTTCTCTATCGTCAATATTAAAACACATAATTTTAGCATCTGTTCCAATATTTTTCCTCGAAACTAGATAGCTCAATTCAAATTCCCAATTTAAAAAAAAGGTATTTGGATCGTCAGCCCTCCCTTATCTCTCCCGTGTCCAAGTATAATTCCTGAACTTAAGCTCTCATCTTAAATCATGAGAAATTAATACATGAATTACTTTTTTCACCAGTACAACATCAGTCAAAGTCACACTTATAAACGAAAACATTAATGGTAGTATGACGGTTGCGTTAAACAATCCTATTCTAATTTAAACACCAAAGTAAAAATTAAACAAAAAAGTCATAGCCGTAAGTCAAACTTCACAAAAAAACACTCTGTAGAACTGACCTGCAAAGCGAAAAACTTAGTATTCAGGCTTTGAGTGCTCGATAGAATGTGAACCACTTGAAGCCACATATCTGGGTTATTTTGCAAATCGCGCAAAATGTGGTCAGCTGCAGCCCGCTGCAAAGCAATAAATTTAGTACATGCTTAACAAAAGAGCAAAAGCAAAAACAATCTTTCTAAAGCTAGGTATATGCGTCCAAAAAGGGGAATCATCAGTAATGATGACATAGCACACCATCAGACAAGCTATAGATATGATCCTTTGGGGGTAAGTCATCTTCTGTTGTTTATTCTCAATAACTGTTCATCTCCGCAGTTCCCATTTCTCCACATAAATTTTAATTTATAATCTACATGTCTAACGTGGAACAACAAATACTTGAGGTTTCTTTTCTTCCGAGTCTATTCCTCCTAAATATCTGGTTCCAAAAAGAAAGCAGATGTAAAAGTTACATCAAATACCAGATGGAGTTTTCTATCAATTACCACTATTATTATTTTCCAGTCTTTGAAATTTTCTTGTAATATGGCTAGCAACATGAACAAGATTTTGCGAGTTCCAGTCCTCAAAGTAAACCGTTTAGTGTATGCAACTATACCTATCATTCCCTTTCGCGCATCCTGTTTCTTTGTTAATTCAATGTAAACCATAAGTCCATCTAAAATGATATTTTTAAAGGCGTTATTATCAGCTGATCAATAGAAACAGTCACAATCGTAATACATTTCAACGACATGAAATAACTCAGAATTAGACAACTGGCTCCGCGAAGCATCACTATTTAAGGCTTGTTGATACACTGCTTTGACTAGTCTACCACAAATCCTAGATTTCATAAAAAAAACAATAATTGCTGCAACCGAACAGTAACTGTTAGTTCTTAACATACTTGTTATAATTACGGACAATTAACACCGCCTAACTGAATTGTTATTCACACTAAACACTCATTGATGATATTTGACATTTTCTCCAAATCTGATACTTGCTAATTCACAGAATAAAGACCCCATTATCCAATTGGTGAATCTACAGCTATGAAAAGCATTTAAATGATCCTCAATAGAATGCAGTAGGGCATCTTTTTAAGTGCTCTCGCAGCAGCCTGGCAATATACACCAACTGGGTAATTAGTGCCATATTTAATAACTACAGAGTTAATTGCATTTTTCCGTATCCACATATCAGGATTGAGAATCCTTCTAATGTGCCACTATCTATCTATCTTTGGGATAACAACAACAACAACAACAAGCCCAGTATCTTCCCACAAGTGGGGTCTGGGGAGGGTAAGATGTAAGCAGCCTTAACCCTACCCTAGAAGACAGAGAGGCTGTTTAATAGACAAGAAGGAATAACAACAAGAATACAAGATAAAAATAATGAAGTCACTCTAGGTAGTAATAGCAATCTATTGCTAGCGAACTGGGAAAGACAAAAGAGATACGCTCGACTACCTAATAGCTTTCTACCCTAATCCTCCTATCTAGGGCCATGTCCTCGGCCAACTCCAGTTGCGCCATGTCGCGCCTAGACTTTTTAGGCCTACCTCTACCCCTGTTGATACCCACTGAGGGCTTCTATACTTCTCCTCTTAACATGCCGCGATTTATTTTTTTGGGGGGGGAGGGGGCCTTTTCCTCTTTCCTACAGTTTTCTCTTACTTTTTCCTTCTTTTTGAACTTGTGGTGGGAATAAAGAATGGTAACAGTGTATATTCGAGACCTCTGAAACTAAGAATCCTTAGGAATTGGACAGACAATAGTCAATATCTTGAATAACAACAATGAGTTAAATTAAAAAAATTAGAGAAAAGCTATAGGAATGGCTGGCGTAAGCAATACAAATCTTCAAGTTTAAGAAAGGAAGTGACGCTTCCTCGAAACCAATTAAAAACTAACCGTCGAACTTATAGAACCATAAAATCAGTAAAGTAACAAATTTATCTTCGTTGAGCCAATTTTCCAATTTAGAACGAAGTAAAACTGTTCAGCTAAACACTAGCAATCAGAAAACTTTCAACAGCCGAGTCTGAAAAGTAAATGTCGTCCCACGCAATTGAAAACAAAATCAACCAGCAATTGTAAGGGGGAATAGATTGTCACGCAAATGAACTGGAGAAAATTAGACAAATTTGGGAGAGAAGGCAAATAGTTCTCACCTCTTCCTTAGATCCGGTGCCATAGAAAGCGGCAACAGTGGCGTCGAGCAACGAAACATCAATGGGCTGACTCAAATCTCTAAGCTTATCCGCCGCCATGGAGAGAAAAGGATGAATGAGTGATAAACCCTAGAAATCAACAGTCCAGTTCAAAAACCCTAGAAACCGAGAGTGTGGACAAAAACCCTAGCAAAAAACGTGAGCGCTCAATCTTAAGTCTGTTCAAAGATGTGGGGATTTTGAAGTTAAGTTCTAGAAGAAAGAGGCCAAAAAGGGAAAGAAAAAACACCGAGACAGCTTCAATTTGAAGCAGAAACAGTCTTCTAGAGAGGAGTAATAACAAAACGTACTAAATAATAAAAAGAGATAAAATAGGGATTTCGGGAAATTATATTTTAAGCGCTTTTCCCTCCTCCCTCTCTTTTATAATTAGCGTTTTTTACGTGTGTTTTTTTTTTAAATTAAAAAAGAAAAAGGGTTAGTGAAAGGGGAAATTAGGAAAACAGGGAGGCAAAGTTTCGGGAGTTGCGACTGGTTTGAGTACTGCAATGTCCCCCGCTTTGGCTTTATATGGAAGGGGGAAAAGAGGGAAAATGAGGGTATTGCCCCACTCACACTCCCAATAGTGAACACTGAACACTTACCAGTGAAAGTGGAGTTTCTGTTTCACTCTTCCTTTTTTTCTTTTACGTTATTTTTACATTGGTTTGGTGTGTGATTCTAGAGGGTTTCTTTTTTTTCTTTTTCTTTTTGTTAAAGGGGTACATGCATATATTAATTAAAAAGTTTGGATACATCCAATATATGTCTAGTAAATGTAGTTCCTAAAATGTCAGGACAAAAATGCTTCATTTGCAAATATTGAGGAACTACGAATATGGTCAATTTTTGAAATCACGCTCCTTGTAGTTGTGTTTGATTGATACCATGTCCATTCTTTGAATCAGCATTTTGCCCTCAAAGAAATAATCGTATGTGATTCTAGAGGTTACGGTTAGAATTGCGAGAGCGAGTGTTTCGCAACAAAAATTTAACGTTTCATGCTTGTGGTAAGGTAACTACTTAAGTATGATAGGAAAGTAATCGTATACTCTGATCAATAGGAATTTTTTTGACTTTTTTTTGTGCAAAAGATGACTAATATATATTAAAGCATGCGTACAGGGGGTTGGTGCACATGCACCATAGTACAGTGAGAATTACGGTTTATATTATTACAATTATTTAAGGTATCGCCTAATACACATTGGCGAACTTCTAATCTATGAACTACTATTTGGCTAGCTAGGCTGTCAAGATCATAGTCATTAGTCCTAGTAGATATACTATTAATAACAAAAGATCTGGCAGTAGCATGGTCCTCAATTTGCTCCAACTCAGACGTGGGTACCATACTATGATATAGTGTACCCTGTTTATCTGCTAGCAGTCTTCCTGAAACTGAGGTTGGTGGGTTAACCAAAATTTGCAACTCATCAGTAAGTTGCATTTCACGGCATCGCTTTGCAAGTTGATTTGTTACTCCATTTTGTTCCATGTACACATGGTGGACAACTGGATCATGGATAGACTTGAGGAGATGTCTGCAGTCAAAAATAAAGTTAGAAAATTTTACGCTTGCATTATTTAATAGTGTAATGATCTCCTTTATATCTGTTTGCACTTCTAGTAATAACATGTTCATTTGAATTTCTATGCGTAAGCCTGTTATGAGTGCCTGCAATTCAGTTGTGATACAGTGAACATGAGGAACTGAGCTAGCAAATCCTACAATCCAGTCACCCATGTGATTTCTAATGACTCCTCCAATGCCATATGTGTCATTGTCGGCATATGTTGCCCCATCCGTATTGAGTTTGTAGAAATTTATCATTGGACGAATCTATCTCAGATGGATTGGAACTCTATGGACATGTGTCTGATTTGGCACTGCCATATATGCATATTCTATATCACTATGCAAAGAATTACGAGGGTTTGGCCTACTTTCTGTATGCTCATGAAGGTTCTTGTTGCGAGTTAACCATGTGTGCCAGAGGCTAATAGCAAGAAGGTTTTAGGATTTAACTTATAAGGGAGATAGATCATTTTATAGCTTATAAGCATGTGTATCCATTGTATAGGAGCATCTGTGGTAGAAAGAGAGTTAATGAAATTAGATAAGCCAAGTAAGTGCGAGTAATGTTAAACATGGCAGTATTTTATGAAAATCTGACTAATAGTTTCTGGATTGTTAGGACAAAATTTGCAGTTTGGATTTGAAGAGATCCATATGTAGTGTAGATAGTGTAGAGTTGGTAGTCTATTACGAAGAACTAGCCATAGAAAAGATCGGATACCGGTTGAATTGGCAACTTCCAAATCCATTTGAATTTAGTGGAATCATTCTGCTGGGAGCAACCACTGTTGAGCAGAGTCTTGTACATAAATTGAACTGTGAATTGTCCATCTGGAGTTAGACCCCAATACAAGTGATCAATTTGTTGGTTATATTTGGAAATATAAATTTTTCTAATGATTTTTTTTTAGATCTATTGGTATGTCAAAACAGAAATTTTCCTAGGTCCACATATGGATTGTGAGCAAACTAGATAATGTATGAGTATAATGTGTACGAGGTAGAGGACCTATTAGTAAGGACCTTAAGGTGGTGTCTGGCTTGACCCAAGGATCAGTCCATAGAATAATATTGGTTCATGTTCCTAATAACCAGTGGATACCCATTTGGCAGTGATTCCATCCTTGTAATATTTTTTTCGTGTTGCAGATGTAGCAGCCCCATGTTTAAGATGAATATATTTTTTAAGAATTGTAGATGCCCAAAAGGAGTGAGGATTCTGAAAAATTCTCCATGCCAAACTAGCTGACAAGGCGTAATTTTTAGTTTAAGTTTTTGGATATTCAAGCCACCTTGTGTGGTATAATTGGTGACCTGATGCCAGTTAAGTAAGTGTAATTTTTTTTCGGTTATTGGTGTTACCCCACAAAAACTTTATTTGATATATTTCCATCTTTTGTATAATGTGTACTGGTAGAAGGATGTATTGCATGGTATGATTAGGGAGAGAGTTTAGGGTAGATTTTATCAGAGTGGTTCTCCCGCAATAGTTAGGAAATTGGTTTTCCATCCAGCAAGCATGTTTTTAAATTTATCTATGATGAACTGAAAGTCTGCAATTTTGGATCGACCATGAAAAATTGAAAAACCTAGATACTTTCCAACCGTGTGACCTTCCTTCATTACAAAAGATTGTAACACAAATTTTTTGTTCGTAAGGGAACAATTATGTGAAAAGAAGATCTTAGATTTTTCAAAACTAATTTCTTGACTGGAAATACATGTGAAGGAGTTAAGAACATCAATGATAGCATTGTTGTTGGTAGTTATTTTAGACAGCAACATGATATCGTCAGCAAAGAAAAGGTGAGAGATGTCAGGACCATGTTTGGAGATCCGAATTGGCTGCCAGTGAAGATATTCAACTGATTGATTAATCGTGCGGGAAAGCATTTCCATGCACATAATAAATAGGTATGGGGATAGAGGATCCCCTTGGAAAATTCCTCGTGAAGGCTTAAAATAGGAAGTCCGCGTTCCATTAATAAGTATCAAGACAGTTGTAGTAGTAATGCAAGACAGAATTAACTCTATTAGAGAGTTTAGAATATTAAAGAAAATAAGAGTTCGCCTTATAAAAGACCATTCAAGGCGGTCAAAGGCTTTTTCGACGTCTAATTTTAAAAGCATATAACTAGTTTTCCCTTTCATTTTACGAAAATAATTGATTATTTCCTGAACTATTATAGCGTTGTCAGGAGCTCTTTTCCCTTGTTGAAAGCTCGTTTGAGTTGGTCCTATAATTTTTGAAATGACAGGCTTTAGCTTGTTCATAATTATTTTTGTAATTAGTTTGTAAGTAATATTACACAAACTAATATGTCTATATTGCTGGATGGTGTTAGCATTTTTAACTTTGGGTATGAGTCATATGTAGGTATGATTAAGTTCAACAGGAATGAGCTTTTCTATAAAGATTTGTTGACAGAAGTGAGTAACTTTGGCGCCTACATCATTCCAGTATTTTTGTTAGAAAAAAAAATGGAGTTCACCGGGACCTGATGCTTTATAAGGTTTAAATTTTTTTAGAGCTTGAATAATTTTAAAATTCGTCGGGGTTGCTACTAAAGATTGGTGATCCGCCCAATTAGTAACGGAAGGAGGGGCTATCTGAGTGTTCACATGAGAGACAATATGTTCGGTTGTGAACAAATGTTGGTAGTAATTAAAATTTTGTTTGTGAATTTCAACAGTATCAAAAGTCCAATTCCCAACTGTATTTTGCAAATCAGTGATCCTATTTTTTCTTCTTCTCTGAAGGGTGGATATATGGAAAAACTTAGTATTGGCATCACCATCATTTAGCCATGATAGAAGTGATTTAAGCTTCCAAAAGTCTTCTTCCAGACGAAGAATGTTACTATAATCGTTTGTTAAATGTTGTTCTAGACTTTGGAGAAACATACTAGTAGGGTAATGAATAGAGGATTGAATGCCCTTAAGTCTGGCTAGTATTTTCCTTTTGCGCGTGAAGATATTGCCAAAGGTGTGCTTGTACCATTTAAGCGTTTCCTCCTCAAATAATATGGTTGTGTTAATGAGGTCTATCTGGTTATGCCAGACCTCATGTACTATGTGTTGGAATTGTGGGTGTGTTGTCCATATTGTTTCAAATCTATAGATTTTTGTATGGTGAGTGCGATTTGATTCTAGTGTGAGTAAAAGGGGACAACGGTCTGAGTAAGTACAAGGTAAATGCAGAACCGAGGCTTCTGGGTATATACTAAACCAATTAGAGTTGACTAGAATACAGTCTAACCTTTCTAAAATTGTAGAACCATTACATCGCGTGTTAGTCCATGTGTAACGACTACCCCTAAAACATAAGTCTAGCACGCTACATGAATTTATAAACCTTGAAAAATTATCAGCTCATTTGTTATTAATTGGCAAACCACCAAACTTTTCCCGCGCATTTAGTATTTCATTAAAGTCTCATCTTATAAGTCAGGTCCCAAACACATAATTGTCATGAAAATATCAAAGATTATCCCATAGAAAATTCTTATCTCCGTATGAAATATTATCATAAATTGCGGATAATAACCATTTAGGAGTGGACGGACATACCTTGACGAGATGGTGTATTTTTTGTTCTAACATCCTCATCTGTAATTAGTGATCCATTCCAAAACACAACTAAACCACCAATAAGTTCATTTACTGGCACTTGGACCATGTGGGTGGACTGGAAGTCATCACGAAGCACAATATGGTATTGCATGTGTGTTTCTAACAGAATTGCAAAAAATGGCCTATGGTTGTCTAACAGAGATCTAAAATGTCTCCTAAATTCTGGATTGTGAGAGCCTCTGCAATTCCAAATTATAAAATTCATGGTTCTGGAAGAAAAAGTACCATGATCATCCTGAACTGGGACTAGGGTATGAACAACCTCTATGGCCATCATTCGCGGATCCTCCACTGACCGAGTCACTCGAAGTATCGGGATTATGACCATGACATATTTTCCCTCTTTTCGATTGGTCATCAACCAAAAATTTAGACTGCACATGATTAGCTCGGGTGGGCATTTCAGTATGAATTTTTTTTTGCACTGCTCCTTTAGGTCATAGAGTTGAATGCCCTTGAGCCACATAAATTCTGTGTGAGTTTCCCTCATTTCCGCTAGGATTTCCACTGACTCCTGATTTGTTTGTGCGTTTAGTACATTGGTAGATAGTGTTGGTGAAGGGGAGAGGCTCACTGATGGAGTCAGAGGGTCTAAGGGACTGAGACAGAGTAATGGGACAGTGGATTGAACGACTGTAGCGACTGAAACCAAGGGGCATGTATATGTCCCCAATGGTGCAGAGGATAGAACGGGAGTAGATTCAAATGTGGGTTGACTTGTGGATTTGGAGGGTGCAGAGGGTATTCCCACTGAGGTACCTGAGAGGTCGACGCTTGATGCTCGATTATGAATGGAGTTTGAGTGGTGTACCATTGTGTTTGTGCATATGCTTCGATCCCAAACCTCATTGCCTCCGTTACAATTTCTGCCAAGTGAGTTGGATTTTGGACTAGGAGAACCGCCTCCTGATTGTTGATGTCCAAGGTGACCCATCTCTAGCCAAGACTGTAGAGGTTGGCCCATCAGAATATTCTGAGATGTGTATATCAGGGGTGTTGTTGGGTTCGATATATGTGGGCCTTGCATGATTAGGTGAGGAAGATGGAAAATTGATTGTTGTGGTGAATAGCTGCTCTCATGAAACTATTGTTGTGTGTGTTGGTGAAGGTTGGGCGTTGCATGACTACTGGAGGAGGGTGAGAGTGAAGCAGGTTGTAAATGAGTGTGTGTAATTGTTTGAGGTAGTACAGAATGGTGAATCTCTTCAGTTGTAGTTTTATAAGAATAATTATCTGTGATAATTTTTAAGGAAGCTGATGAAGAAGTGGTGGCAAGGTGATGAGTGCCACATGGGTTGTGATCATTATTGATTGTTGGAATTGAGGAAATAGTAGGTGTATAAGCTATTGTAGCATGCAGGTTAGTAATCTTAATGGAGCTTTGTTTAGGGTAATTTGGAGTATTAGAGAGTGAATCAGTTGAGTGGATTGACTATGATTAGTCTGCCGATTTTAGAGGTTCATTAATGGGAGTGGATTGTTGACGTGTCGTTTGGGTGTGAGTTACCGTGTGAAATTTACTGGGCGGTGATGATGAATTAGGAGATGTGTTAAGAGGATTTACTGGGCTAGGGGAATCTGTGCGAGTTGTAGCCGTTTGGGCCTTTAATTGGACATGGTTGGGCCCACTAATAGAAACGTAATTTCCTGAAGCCGTTTGACGGGCTAAGGAAAGTCATCTTGTATATGGTGATGAACGAGCCCTTCTGAAAGGGGTGTTGAGCTAGTACGAGAATTAACATTAGTAATTTGAGTGGTATACATTTCCTCTAAAATGTGTAGAAGTTTATTAAAAGAGTTGTGAGTGGGCTGCCCATTTATTTTTGGATGAGTAGGATTAGATTGGGACTTGTTTGGCCCATTAGGTAAAGAGTACTTACCTAGTTCCTCTAATGAGGAGGTGGTATCCACCGCCGGCGGATTTCTCTGTGTAGAGCTTCTAGAGTTTGACGCCCGGTTGTTATTCCTCTTGGTGAAACTGACTGTTTGCCACTCCGATTGATGAGTTTGGAGAGCAATGGGCATGCTTGAGGATGGGGATGAGACGGAAGTGCTGCAAGATGTGTTGGGAAGTTGACGAAAGGAACAATTAATGAGAGCATGTCCAAATTTTCCGCAAGCCTTACATAGTAAATTGAGGCTTTCGTATTGTACATCTTGTTTATGGTTGCCAGTATGGATTTGTGATTTTAGGGGCTTTTCTAGAGGTACATCGATGCATATACGAGCATATCGTCCCTATGTAGTGGAAGTTGTGGAAGTGTCAACCTTTAGCAATTTACCGAATTTAGAACCCACTCTCTGTAAAATCTCCTTATCATAGAACTCAGTAGGAAGTTCAGGGAGTCGCGCCCAGATAGCAGAGTATGTTAATTGGGTATTGGAAGCAATGAATTTGGGTTCCCACTGCCTCATAAAAAGAAAATGGTTCAAGACAAACCAAGGACCTTCATGTAGGGGTGTTCATGGTTCGGTTTGGGTCGGTTTTTTCTTAAAAAGAAACCAAACCAAGTCAGTCAGTTTTTCAAATAGTAGAACCAAACGGAACCAATTAAGTTGGTTGTAGTCGGTTTTTCGGTTATTTTTCAGTTTTTTTCTTAAATATGAGACATACACTACCAAACACTTATGTCGGCGACTACATTTTTAACATAACACTATCAAATCAATTTCTCTTTGATAAATCTACCATTTACCAAGATATATTGATGATAATTGAATCAAATAGTGATGATTGATTATTTTTCTTGTACTATTTTAACATAAAATAAATTCTTGTACTTAGAAAAAGAAAACTACCAATCAAACTAAAATGTAAAGGTAAAGAATTAGATGATTATATATCAAAGAACTAGACTAAAAATACAAATGACTAATATGTACCATAAAATTTTAGAAATTTTATATAAAAATATACATATATATATATAAGTGTAATTATAAAATTAAATAGATACTTTTATAGTCAGTTTGGTTCGATTTTTTTTTGGTTATTTTTTTATTAAAATCAAAACCAAATCGATTTTGATCGGTTTTTAAAATTCAAAATCAAAACCAAACCAAACCGAAAAGGTATCAATTTTTTTGGTCGGTTTGGTTCGATTTTCGATTTGGTTCGATTTTTCGAGTTTTTATGAACACCCCTACCTTCATGTAATGATTTGTGCATATTTTCTTCCTTTTGGAATTTAATGAGGAAGAACTCATAACCCAGGTCTATGAGGATCATCTATTCAGAAGGTTGCCACAAAGCAGTGAGTTTCTGCCTTAATAGTTGATTGCCTACTCTTTTTCCAAATACTTTGATAATAACTGAAAACTGCCAAGGGGTGTATAACCTTGATTTGTCGTATGTTGTTAGAGGGATAAATAGATCTTCGTTATTATCAAAGGGAATAATTTCATCGGATAGATCCACAGTTTGTTGTTGAGGAATTTGATTGTCAAAGATGTTTAGGGAGGAGTCATTGGCAATCAATGTCAGTAGGAATGTTTTGGGTATTGCTAGGGTGGGGGATGGGTCGTCAATATTCATTTTGCCAATGTGGCTTTCCTATTGGTATGAAGTTATGAATTGGTCTCTTAACCATTTTTTAGTAGGAAAATTTATGCAATACAACAAACATATACACTTTATCATTTGTAGCTATACTTTTAGAAATTTTCTATCCATAGTTACATTTGATTTTTATAGCTAATCCATGTGTGATAATGAAACAAGAGAGCAACAAACTCTCATAACTCAATTTGTTAGATCACCCGAGATACAGTCGATACAAATTATATTCTTTGTAAACACCCTTGTATTTTGACTTGGTTTTATTTGTTACATGAATGCATAAAGTTGATAAGGGTTGTGTTCATTTGATACATGGTGTATTCGTTGCGCGAAAGAATACAATTGATATAGGTTGTGTTCGTTGATACAGGTTGTATCCTTTGTATACACTCCTATATTTCGCCTTAGTTTTATTCGTTGCGCAAAGAAATGTCGTTGATATAGGTTGTGTTTGTTGATATAGGTTGTATTCGTGCACGAAGGAATATAGTTGACTTAAGTTATACCCGTTGCGCATCTAAATACAAGTGATACAGCTGGTAATAATCAAACAATGGCTATGGATGGTAATTAGGCAAACTATAGGTACACATATGGTAATTAGGCTCTAAACTATAGTGTTTTATTTTCACGCCCCCAAACCTGATAAAGGCGTGGACGGCACCCGATGTCATACTCGTCCCCATCGTACCACTTTGTAACGGTGAACTCTGGAGGGGTAACCCTCAACATAGGCCAATGAGGCCATATTCTGAATCATCTGAAAATAACATCTGCAACCAGCTATACCAAACTAAACATCCACATAGGGCAGGTGAAGCCACAATACTGATATAAAAAAAAATATACAGGACTCGTCTACAAGCCTCTACGGATAACTGAATTGTATCATGGTGGGGACAGGGACTCGACCTACCCGTTAGACCTTTATATATATAATGGACTCCAAGGTATAGACATGGTAACTCCGATGAAGTGGAGCTGACCAACCAAGCTGATGTTTGACTTTATTTACTGGAAGGTCTATCCAACTGTCTATCAAGACATGCATGCATGAAATGCAGCGTACCCAGTAAAAAAGGACGTCAGTACGAAATAATGTACCGAGTATGTAAGGCAACATAATAACTGAAAGTTGAAACTGAACTGATAATATAATAACTGAAAGTACTCGAGAGTCAAATATAATTAAAGATATGCTTACCTGCTGATATTGACTCATCTTTCTCAATATAGTAAGTAAAATAGTTGCCCTGCCCCAGAAGGCTCAGTATGTGTAACTGCTCTGCCATAGTAGGCTCACTACCATACTAGGCTTTGTATCTCGACCATTATGGGATCGCTCATAGGCTCTCGGCCACAAAAGGCTCGGTATATAACTTACCATCTGACCAGAGGTTGCCCAATAGGGACCTTCCCATCGATTATAACTCGATGGTGGTGAAAATATTGTAATATTGTCTCTCTCTCTCTCTCTCTCTATATATATATATATATATATATATATATACTCTCTGTTCTCTTGGATGAAATAAGACAAAACTAAATTGAATATGAAGTCTGTCGCGCCCCCCTTTTCCTCGCAGAGATCGAGTTCATGACATTTTGGTTAAGACAACTCTTTCCTTTTGGGAAAGGGGTTTGTGTTTTAAGAGTCGCCACCTAACGATTTTTAAAGGTGCGTTAGGAACCCAAAGGGGTTCATTTATAACTACGTTGTTAACCAGAGATAGGGTAACGGCTTGAAATTATCCTTAGGGGAAAGTGTTAGGCACCCCTCAGGATCCACCAGTGTGGTTCCCAGCCAAACAACTTTTGTGAATTTGTACAACTTTAGCAAACAAACAAGTAGGGCTCAAATAAGAAGGGATTTAAGTCTAAGTACACAAATGTTTGGAAACAATTAATGAAAAGGATTTGATTTTGGAAAAAAGTTGCAATCTAAGCATGTGAAAGTAAAGGGTATCCTAGGTTTATAACAATATGGATCACATCAATGCAATACCCGGTATGACACTGCTCAAAGAGGGGCTACACGTGGTATTAACGCACCGGTCATCATATCCATATTCTACCCTTTCCCACCCCGTGAAGGTAATTAAAGCGCGTATTGGTCACGAAATCTATTGCATGCTGTTACCCGGCCCTCTCCTATTAGTCATGGAGGAAATTAGGACTACTATCCTAAAAGGGAGGTTTCTAGTTATACCCTCAGGTTTTAAAGGTAAAATGCTAAGGCGACATATAATAAACAAGTAGGACTTGCAAGTAAGGGAGAGCATGTAAAGCATATAGAGGCTCAAGTATTCCTCCACATGTATTGCACATAAACAACATGTCGCATACACAAATTAAGGTCCATATTTAGTTCTTAAGCATGGTGTCTAAATGATAGTAGCAGAATCAGTTTTTATTACATAACTCAGAGATGAAGTCCTAACCAGGCTTGCCTACTAATTTTTAATATGCTGATAATTAACATAGTCACACAGAAAAAGATCTGGTTTTATTTTCTTGTAGTTGATTACCTAAGGCTTGCCTAGGTGTAAAATAACATGCCGCAGTTGTACATATTTGTTGAGGGTTCCAGATCACCAATCCTAATAACATGTGATTCTAAGGATTTACAAAAGACTGGTAGCCAGTTTATTAGAACAAGGATTGTTTCTAATATGTATATTTAACTGAATGTAGTAAACGAGTACAATCCTATAACATGAGGTATAATGATGCATGATAACCTACGCATGGATTTCTAAATGCATATGAAATCACAGTATTGTGCACAACTTCAGCATAGGCGATATTTTAATAGGTTTAACAGGATCTCTAAGTGCGTAAGCGTGGTAAAACATGATTACAACTTTGTTAATACAATTACTCTAAGGCAGGATTGCATTCAGAACTTATTGACAAAATCACATAGTAACCGTTTTTTTTTTTATCATTAATCTTATGAACAGGATTTATAAGTGAGGGAAATGCATGATGATATGCTGAAAGAAAGCCTAATGACATGGTATCTAAATGCAAGGCATACTTGATATGTTATTCCTAAACATGGTTACTTTTGCGCACATCGAAAAAGTAAACCTAGAAACATGATTTATACCCATACTTATACTTTAGCATGCATATTCCCCCTCATTTTAACTATCCAACCCATAATCATTTTTACAAATAATTATTGCAAGCATCTGAATATGAATTACATAATTAAAGTAGGAAAAGAAGAAGATAACTATAGGGAGCCTTCCATAATAGGCCCAATTTTCCAGATCCTCAATGCCATGTACTGTTATTTCACAACCTTTCATAATCCGGGTGTGTCAGAGTTCCCTAAGGATCTCAAAGGATCCGGGGCAGTGCTCACACCCAGATTTCATAGCCAAGCTGGAGTAAGTGCAATGTGGAAGGGCCAGTTCTTGTGTGTCAAAGTTCAGACGGAGCTCAAGGGTCCCAAAGCAATGCTCACACAAAAGGGGCAGATCTTAATATCTAGGAGTATAGTGAAATGTGCTCATAGTTTGAGAAATTTAAGAGAATAGTATTGAAAACAGTTTAAGAAGAGGATAGACTTAGTAAAGACCAGGGTTTTTTTAGTACAAAGGTTCAACTGATGAAACCCGTTTTGGGAAAACACCAAACTCAAAACAAAATAAAGCCAGCATCACATACAGGACCCAAATGGCCCAGCAATTACAAACAGGGGTGAGAGGTTTGAGGGACAAATGCAGATCATGTGAAGCAGGCAGAAAAACACATACAATCAGAAGTTCCTAAGGTTCAAGGGGGGTCAGGGGTGTAACAAAGTATCAGAACATATCAACACCAAACTATGATAAAATTAATGTAGTAGTCACATGCAGGGAGATTCACATAAGGAACAAATACTAAGTGTATAGATATACATTGGTCTTTTACAAGTAAAGTGAGACTTAACATGTAGAGGAAACTCAAAAAACTTAATTGCATGTTGAACAACAAAATAGCAAGTAAAAACGTAGAAGGAATACAAAGAATTGTAATAGTAATAGAGGCATGTTGATTTCAGGACTGAATTCTAAATTAGGACATACCAGTAGAGTGTAGAAAACAACAACACAAAGTAGAATGTAGGAGATGAACAATAGTTAGCCTTGGCTTGCAGCCGGCTAGCACAGATCAGTAGTGAGTATCACAGAAGAAGGGGTAGAGAGAGAGAGAGCAAGTTTAATTGTGAGAAAGAGTGCACACATTAGTTTGTCTCTGTCTTAAAAAAATAAGAGGTCGGGGTATATATAGCTTTGAAACAGTAGTAAATAAGGTGCGGATCAAAGTCAGGCAGTAAGTAAAGGAATCAGAACAAATCAACACGAAATCAGTTTAAGTACTTCCCCTTATTAAGGGTTTAAATTTCAAACGGTCATAAACATGTAATCAATAAGGTAATTTCAGCATAGTAAAGTAAGAGACATGTGATCAACAAGGAAAGATACCATATGAGGCACATAAGGAAATGAATTTCAGCATAGTAAAAGTATAAGGCATGTAATAGAGGCTAAGTTCAGAATATTCCAATTAAGGAAGGACTTAGGACTCAGTTTAACAACCTAGTTCGATCATAGAATAAGGTAAGAAAATACCCTAAGGGTTAAAATCAGTAAAAGGGTATCACAAAAAATCAGTGAATGATCCATCATAGAGATGCAGAGATTCAAAATAGCAAATAACACGGGTTTAGGAGAAATTACCATAAATTAAGAAAAATTAGAAACCCTACACACAAAATTAGGGATTCACATAGGACATAGCAGATAATTAAAGGACTTCGCAGAATAAACATGGTATAATCGACATAACAAGAATCAAAAATCTTAATGATCATAGTAGCAAGAAGAATAGTAGCAATTAGAGAGACTAATAGAACAAGCACAATATAAGCGAAAAAAACAAAGAATCAGCAGGTCTAATAAGCAAAAAATAGGGTAAAATCATAGAGACTTGAGAGGCTCATGAAGATCAAGCACGCATAAAGGTTTGACAAACGTATCACCAAAGACACACTTAGAATCTAGGATTAAAACTGAAAACTTAGGTTTTTAGCAAACAAGTAAATCAGACCAAAAGGGAATAAGGTTTAAACAATGACAACATGATAAAAATCACACGATAATGTTAGAAATCAGAAAGGAAAACTTGTTTTGAAAAGGGTTTAGGAACCCTAGTTTGAAAAGATGAAGAACTGTTTAGGGGAAAAGGAAATTCTTTAGGGAAAATATCAAAGAAACCTTAAATATGCATAGATCTATAACATATCTAAAGAAATCGGAAGACCTTAAGTTTTAGGGTTTCAGAGAACCCAAAGAGAAAAGTGAGAAAACCTGAAAGTTTCAACGGCCTTAGCCGGGGGGNCAGGAGGTGGCCGGAGATGGCATAAAAATCCCAGGGGTGAGTGAACCGCTCCAAGTTCACTTGAGGGCCTCAGGGTGTCATTAAACCGGCGTGGGGTGAAGCAGTAGCCAACAGATGATGAGAGGCCAAGGTTTCCAGCAAGGGAAGTGGCCGGAGAAGATGAACGGACTACATCGGAGAAGGGAGGCAAGGAAAGGTTCTTGAGAGAACCAGAGAGAATGAGAGATGGGGAAATGAGAAAGGGGGGGGAGGGGTAGTCACCTAGGTTAATTAAGGTAAGAATCCATCTGGGTCGTTGATTTAAATTGATCAACGACTCAGATTGATCGAGGGATTGGCCCGGGTAGAATTTTAGGTCTGGGCTGGGTAATTGGGCTGGTTTTAATTGGGTTGGGGTTAAATTAAATAGGCTGAAATCGAAATTAAAGTGGCTACTTGTTAAATACCCATTTTAAAAATAGATAAATAATTAATAAAATAGCCAATAATTATATAAAAATGAAATTAAGGCTAAATAGGTCAAATTAAGGTAATTAACCGATATAAAAAATATAAAATGACTAATTATTGAATTAAAATAGTGTAAAGTGTAAAAGTAGGCTATAACTGCAAAATTATTGTAATTATAGCTAAATAATACCAAATTGGTTAATTTGTGGAATAATTAAATACTAATAGGATCAAAAGTGATATATTGAGCTGGGAAATATTTTGAAATTATTTATAATATAATTTATGAATAACTATCGAATATAAAGTACTGAATAAATTGAAAAATAATTGATAAAAAATATGGGAAAATTATGAAGAAATTCCCATTGTTATAAAAGTTAATTTTGAAGGTATATGTGACAATTTAAAAAAATAGTTTGAGGAAAAATTGGGTATCAACAAAGTCCCGATAAGGGAGAATGGTGTAACTTATGAGACTAGGAAAATGTACATAAATTCAGGAATATGAATTTCTCTTTATGTCTCGTTATCAAACACATGTAGTTACGGGATCATGCCAAAATGAAGAAAATGTTTAGCATTAACATACCTTAACTCTGTTGAGTCCTTAATACATACCAAGCAATTCTTCAAACAACTCAACTCAATCTACCACAGCATAAGGAGATTCAGAATCAGTGTTGAGCAAATGCTAAGTCTGCAACTTAAACTAGTAGCTCGTTTGCGTAAATTGGGCATCATCTCCCCTATAACAAGGCCTTCTCCCAATACTATATACCAGAAACAACAAGAAAACAACAATATCAACACACATGCATCATTTTCCAACTTTCTCTCCATCACAATATACCATAAACATCCTACACACCCTAATCACTTCATACATAAAATAACCAAAGTAGCGTCAATCAACTTAAAATATAACGACGAACGACTAGCCCACCATTCTGTCATTATGTTGTGTTTCTCCACACCTTTTATCCTCCAAAACTCCATAAAACAACAACAAAAGAGGTCAACACGAGTGGACTATAAAACAGTCCACTAAAAGTTAAATAAATCAAACTCACGACTTCCAATCACCGCCCCGTGAGTTCTAACTATTAGGAAATGAATTTATCAACATTCCTTGACATTTAAAAGCTTAAATACAGAAAGTATACATTTTCTTAACTATGAATTACCTTCCAGATGTAACGACCCGATCGGTCGTTCCGAGAGTTATAGCCCCGTTTTCCCCTTTTCTATTTCTTTATGTGTTGTTCAACTGTGTTGAGTTGTATCGAGTTGGTAGGATTGGGTTCGGAGTAGTTTTGGAATGAAATTAGACACTTAGTATCTTAATTAGAAAGCTAAGTTAGAAAAAGTCAACCGGAAGTTGACGTATGAGTAAACGAATTTGGAATTGGATTTTTATGATTCAGTTAGCTTCGTTGGGTGATTTTAGACTTAGGAGTGCGTTCGAAATGTAGTTTGGAGGTCAATTGTAGAATTAGGCTTGAATTGACGAAAGTTGGAAACTAAGCAAATTTGGTCGGCAGTGGAAAATTAGGTATCGGGGTCGGAATGGAATTTAGGAAGTTAGAATAGGTTCGTAGTGTCATTTATGACGTGTGTGCAAAATTTGAGGTCATTCAAACGTGTTTTGGTAGGTTTCAGCGTCGTTGGTGAATTTCGAAAGTTTAGAAGTTCTTAGGCTTGAATCCGAGGTGGATTGGGTGTTGTGGTGTTGTTTTGGGTGTTCCGAAGGTTCGAGTAAGTTCGGGTAGTGATCTATGACTTGTTGGAATTTTTGGTTGAGGTCACGAGGGCCTCGGATGATTCCGGATGGCTAACGGGGATTTTGGAAATTTGAGTGAGCAATTGATGTTGTTGTTGTGATGTGGCCGCACATGCGGAGTGGGGACCGCAGGTGCGATGATCTCATAAGCGGGAAGAAACCACAGATGCAGAAGGGGACACAAGAGCGGAATATTTGACCGCATCTAAGGGACCGCAGGTGCGAGGATGTGGTCGCAGATGTTGGGTGTCGAGGCATAAGTGAAATCCGCACCTACGATGGGATTTCCGCATGTGCGGCATCGCAGATGCGACTGAGGGACCGCAAGTGCGGAAATGCTAGGCAGAAGCTATAAAAGCCCCACTTCGCGAATTTTTGCCCTTTATTCACCATCGTTGGCCGGTTTTTGAGCTTAGGACATTGTTTTTGATAAACAAGAGATAACAGTGAGGTGAGTTACTTGGGGTTTATTACGTGTGTTTATGATGATTTTTCCATCGATTAGTCATGAAATTAGTAGGAGTTTAGGTGAAGTTGAAGGGGTTCAGAATTTGAGTTCTGGAGAGTTTGAGGTGAGCATTTGAGGGACCAAACGGAGTCGGAATTTGACAAATTTTATATGGTTAAACTCGTGAGGGAACGAGCTTTCTAGTTCTGCAACTTTTGACGGGTTTCGAGATGTGGGCCCAGGGCCGAGTTTTAGCCTATTTCGGAATTTTGGCCTATTTATGTAGTTTTTCTTGTGGAATTCGATTCTTTAACCTGTGTTGATAGTATTATTTTGATTATGGATAGATTCAGAGATTTTGGAGATCGAGTCGAGGGACGAGGACATCCCGTAGTAGGATTTTATGATGTTAAGGTAAGTAATAGTTTTAACTGTGGATTTGAGGGTATAAACCCGGAGAATTTGATATCATGTGACTATTTGGAGGTGATAGCCCCGCTAGGTGACGGGCGTGTGGGTGTACGCCGCGAGGGATTGAGACTTGGTCCGTCCCGTGAGGCCTAATAGCCATTATTTGTGTTTATGTGTTTACATGTTTATTGAACTTGACTGCCTTCATGTTTGAGATCATGCTTAGGCTTTATTCATGCCCACATTATTTGCAATCAGTCCTAGAAATTCTTGTACATATTTACCTCAATCTCTATTATCTTGCTGATACGCTGTAATACTTGATTTTTGTTGTGTTCAATTTATTTGTTGAAAGTTGTGAGGATAGAGATGTGCATGACTAAGTGAGGTCGGGGCCTATTTTGAGATATTTTATTATAGCACGTGAGTTGTCTGTGCGGATCCAGGTATTGATACCATAGCACATGAGTTGTCCGTGCAGATACAGAGATTGATATTATAGCATGTGAGTTGTCCGTGCAGCACGTGAGTTGTCCGTGCAGCACGTGAGTTGTCCGTGCAGCACGTGAGTTGTCCGTGCTTAGTGCTTGGGCTGTGGGAACCCCTCCGGAGTTTGAACACCCCCAGTGAGCGCATGTACCTATTGAGTGTGTGTATTGAGTGTTGAATGCTAAGTGCCGAGTGCCGAGTGTCGAGTGCCGAGTGTTGAGTGATGGAGTGACATTGCTGTGAGGTTTCATTTACTTTTGTTGTTGCTGCATTTACCTGTTAATTTCTTTGTAGCATTTGTTGATTATAGAAATTCCCTGCTTACCCATGTTTAAACTATATTGTGGAAATAAATAATTGGAGTGTTATGCTTAGCTCGTCACTACTACTCAGTTCCTTAGTTATTTCTGTTACTACTGAGTCGGTTGTACTCATACTACACCCTACACTTTATGTGCAGATCCATGTGAGTTAGCGCGCGACGATCGTTGAGTTCATGCCGGCTATCTTTGGAGAGTGCAAGGTAGCTGCTAGCGTCCGTAGGACCTTGTTACTCCTTTTATCATCTATTTCTTCTTTTGGGTTATATTGACAGTTGGACAAATTATATATCTTAGTTCGTAGATTTAGACGCTCATGACTTAGTGACACCCTGATATTTGGGGCTCGTTTTCGTATTTTGTATATTGATAATTAGAGTTGGTTTATTTTATGAGAAATTCAAATATTGGATATGTCTTATTAAATTCTTAAAATTAAATTAGTTGCGTTATTTTGGGAAAAGGCTTGCCTTGTATCACGATAGGCGCCATCACGACCTGGGTCATATTTGGATCGTGACACCAAAACTCAATCTACAAAGAAAAAGAGAGGCGATATAGCGATACTTGCGTCGTAGGATTCGTTCTAATGTTATCGTTTCTTGATTTCGTACCCGGGATGTTAATCTTCTTTGGAACCATTGTAGAGAGATTAAGGGTAAGTTTTGGGGGTTTCTTATCGTGTTCTATGAAAAATGAAGAGAAAGACGATTTAAAACACTATATATATCAACTTTTGAAAAGTCAAAGAGGTTCTAGCTTGGCACCCTAGCATTGACCTTTCTCCGGCACATATATCTTTTTATCCGGATGTCGCATTAACGAACGATTAAGAGCGTTAGAAACTACATTCCATGACCTTCAATTTGGCATATAATATGTCCCAAAAGACCTTATATAACACACAAAATGTATTGCTCAAAAAGCTTCAGTGACACGCCTATGCAGTCTGCGCAGTCTCGCGAAACTGCACATATCTCTATACTCCAATGTCGTATCGACGAACAGTTTAATGCGTTAGAAACTAATCTCGTAGATCGTCAATTTGATATATGTATTGTGCTGTAATTCCAAGTACATTTGGAGAAATGCTCAACTACATTTGACCTAGTTTTCAGTATATTAATGAATGTAACGTGTGATGATCTTTGCCAACTTTTGTTCCACAACTCAATTGACTTCCAAACATAACACACGACTATCACAAGACAAATATAACTCATAACGTAACCTCTTTATCATTTTGAGCACCCTAGTCTCACCCTAAAAGTACATGTTATAACATTACCAACTTGTCGACTTTCGACGAAACTTATTCTCTTCACTTGGTTTAGCTTCTAAGCCTTCCAACCTTCTTGGTACTTGCAGTCCATGATCTTTAAATATTTATAACCTCCAAGTTAACATGATTAACTTACTTTATGTACTTTCAAAGATAATCTCATTTTAGAGCTTACATCAATTGACTTACGACGTACTCACACGTACGAAACTATGGGGCGTAACATTTATGAAAATTCTTCTTTTTAGTATTGATGGTATTCTATTATATCGACATAATACTCTTTCTAGAAAGTGGTCGAGGAATAAGGTACATTTTAGGTGTATTAAATTTTTGTTTTTGTATGATAATATTTTGCAGTTAATACCAAAACAAATCCTTAGTACTATATTATTTATTAATGTTTGTAGTAGGGGTACAAATGAAACCGACAAACTTGCACCAACCCGATAATTTGAGTCAAATTGAGAAAAAAAACCCGATTATGATTTGATTTGATTTGGTTTGGTGTTGGGAGAAAAACCCTACCATATTTTGTTTGTTTTGGTTTGGTTTTAACTAAAAAAAGTCAAACTTAAACCAAACCAACCCGGCATTTTATGTATAGAAGTTTTAAATATATTTAATACATAAATATATTTATGGTAGCGTAGTTTGTAAATATTTCTTAAGCTTTTTCATAGTTTTACCGTTTAATGTATTATTTCAAGATTGGACTTATAATTTTTGGATGCTCCAATAAATTTTATAGTCCATAAATGTTAGTAACTCATATAAATTCTAAACCAAAATCAAATCAATACTAATGTTAATAACATACATTCAATTCAATTGTACTATGAATGAAAATAGTGTTGGATATCTATTTTTTAGTTTTTTCATGATTTAGATAAAATGTATAACTTATTTTTCTTTTAGTGGTTAGTCAGGTAAATAGTAGCACGTAATAGTCATAACTCATCTCATATTTATGTTATTTATTGTTGAATATTTTAGTACAATGCCATGACTCATCTCATATTTTTGTTATTTTGTTACACCTTACATAGGTGTGTCTTACTAGGATTAGAGAAATATTTGGAGCATAAATTTTATGTTTTGTGCTATGATGACTTAAGAAAAACGAAAAAACCCGAAAATTCGAGATTAAAAAACCTGACTTTTATTTGTTTGGTTTGATATTTTGATTTAACAACACGATACAATTAGTTTGGTTTGGTAATTAAAAAATTCGAACTAACCCGACCCATGTACATCCCTAGTTTGTCGTATAACCTTATTTTCGCATAGACAATATTCTATTCATCACATTTTATTGAACAATATTTAACTGAGTATAGTTGACGTTAGTTTTGACTTTATATTATGTTGGTAACAATAGAATAAAGATATTAACACAATGGTCGAGATGTTAGTTTGGTATAAGTTCTAAATCTGAAAATTATAAATAGCAGGGTCAAATGTTTCAAAAACGTTAAAAACATATGGAATGTCATACAAATTAAATCAGATAGTAGAACATTTTAGTTAAATTGTTTTTGCTTGTGTTTGTATTCCTAATAGGATAATCTTTTAAATGCTAATTCACGTGCAGTCCCAAGTAAGTGCTTTGTTCCTGCTCCATTAATCTAATAACTTGTTTGGCCAAGCTGAATCAGGTTACTTTGAAAAGTGTTTTTTTCCAGAAGTACAGTTTGTATTTGGCTAATTAATTTAAAAAATATTTTTATGTAATAATTAGTGTTTTGCCAAGCACAAAGTATTTTTTTCCAGAAGTGATTTATCCAAAAGTACTTTTGAAAATAATAATAATTTGTGCCTGGCCAATTTATTTAAGAAGTACCTTTTGCAACATTTGGTAAACAAATTGTGTTTGACTGATTTTCTAAATGGTACTTTGAGTGTCAAATTACCAAAAAGGATAGTATCAAGGTCATATAATTATTTTAAAGAGAAAAATGAACATAAATATTTATCGTAAAAGACTTTTTTAAATAAAATATAAAATATAAAATATAAAATAAACATGCACATTAAAGATTTAAATCAATATAACATATATAATTATACCAAGGCATATAATATTATCTAGTATAACTATTTATTGTTTACATGATGATTTAAATAATCAAAATACACCAGTCAATATGAATTAGAAGTCTACTACGCAAATTACTATGTATTGATAATCAACCACGAAGTAATAAGCAAAGTCACTCACACATGATAACAATTCTTAATAATTTCATCTTAATTCTATTACACAACGCCTCTAAATTAGTAGAAGACTTGCCTTGCATTTCTAAAGGAATACCAGAAGGCCCTTCTCCTTCCTCAATATCTACAGTAATGTCTTCATTAGCATAATAGTTGAATTCCTTATCAGTAGAAGAATTTCGTCGGATAAAATTGTATAATTATGGTAGCTATAACAAGATAATTGTGAGTATCAAACTTGAAATATGGCATTGAGCGTAAATAGAAATAATTTTTAATATATAATTCTTTTTTATTTTCGTAAAAAAATTATTAGTTAAGTATGTTTAAATTCAAATTCAAAAAGAGTAGCTAATTATTAACAACACATAATGCATAATTTATTTATTTTTAAATTTAAATTCAAAAATAAACTAATTATTACCTAACCTAACTAACTTTGTCTTGAATTGCCAAGTGGCCTATTGCAAAGCTGCCATTTGGCTTAGTGTGAAGGCTTTTTCTTCTCCTTTTAATAATATATAGATAGATATAGATTATGCAATGCAATTATACATTTACTACCTCTTTGTAAGTAATTTCAAAAATTAGATTTAATAACAGTTTTAAAGATCGGTGAATTAATAGCATATAGGAGAAGAAAGTATAAATGATTATTTGTAAGAACAAAATTGATAATCCAAAAAAAGATATAAATAATTTACTTTAATGTGAGAAAAGATGAAGATAATTTGGAAAGTTATAAGATATTACACAAAGAAAAAATAAAAAAATAAAAAAGGTCAATAAATTGTTTGGAAAGTTACAATATGATTCATGTATATGATATCTTTAAATTTTAAAAAAATAGCAAAAACTAGAAGAAAAAAAAAACTAAATCAATAGGAATAATTTGGAAAATATAAATTTAGAGTGAGTATAGTTTTGTCTTGAATAAATTAATTTTCTATTTCTGCTTCTTGGAAGAAGCTAGAATTTTCTGCTGCTGGCCAAAAGTACTTATCCGTCTTGGCCAAACAACTTCAATTTTTAAAAGAGTACTTTTTTGAGGAAAAAAAAGGTACTTTTGACCTCCCAGAAGCTTGGCCAAACAAGCTCTAAGTATATTTTTCTCAAAAGTGCTTAAGGGAAGAAGCTATTTTTTTCTACTTATCCAAAAATGCTTATGCTTATCCTCAAAAAAACTTTTTTTCCTCCTAAAAGTTTGGCCAAACACTTCAAATTTAGAAAAAACACTTTTTCTTTCTAAAAAAAGGTACTTTTGAACTTGGAGAAGCTTGGCCAAATAAGCTATAATTCTGGTTTTTGAGAAGGGGAAGGTTATCAAGTGTTTTTCCTACTAATATAACAAAATTGTTATTTCCCCTGTAATGTATCACATAAGGGGAAAAACTAAAGAAGAAGAATCGGAAAGAACAAGAGTGTGTGAAGTTTATTTAAGGAAAATTGTGTGCAGCACATAATAAGTGAAGTTAGAACTCTAAGAGTACAAGATTTTTGAGATCCTCAAGAAGAAATCTTATCAGAAGACAAAAGTAGTCAGTTGCTGAACTAAAATACAACACTTTCCAGAGCACTCGAGAATTATACAACTTAGAGAACCTCTTGTAAATTCCATTGTTCAATTGCTATTTCTAACTGTACGTCCAAACTTCAGCCTGCACTTACAACAAATATACAGTTGCGCTGGCTTCACATTTCTGCACCTTAGGTTTGTCCTTGAGAGTTCTCTGATGAAATTGTTTTTCCCTTACTATCAGAAATTCCTAAAGCATCTGCTGGTTTCTGGGTGTTTGGATTCTCTAAAAGCTTGAGCTGGTTTTGCAGAACCTGATCATAAATACAGTGTATACCAGCGGCATAATTGGATGAGAATGAAGTTCTCCGTGGGAGAATAAACAAAGCATTATAGAAAATAGAGAGAAAAGCTAAGAAAAAAACAATCTCAAAATGAGAAGCCAGTCCACTACAGCCATGTGCATGATTCATATATCTCATCCTCCTATTAGCATTAAAATAAAATCCCCCCCTCAAGAAAAATGATAAGATAACAAATAAAGCAAAGCTTGCAATTGTCTAAAAATAGTATTAAAATCCCTGATTAACATTCCAATCCAGACTGTTAATGAACTCTACCTAGATATCGTTGTCCTCGAACGAACTAATGAATCGAATAAATCATAAATACCAAACAGGAGCCATGTGAGCTCTAAATTACTCGAGAGAACAAAAAAGGAAATACTCAACGAATAATACTGTGCAATTCATCTCAGAAAATCTAATAGGTTATCAGACGTTCCCTAATCCAGAACTTAAAATCACAATATTCCCTTAAAAAATTATCTTGCAGTTGGTTAAGATTAACAATGTTTTTTCCAGAATATTACTTGGAATAATTAACACAAACAAATGTGAGTAGAATTGACAAAGGAGCATAAGGTTATTTCAAAAACTTTATAACTTTAGCTGAGGATCTTTGAAAATATCCTCGGGGTAAGGTTTGCATACACTCTACCCTCCCCATACCCCACTTGTGGGATTTTACAGGGTTGTTGTTGTATAACTTTAAACAAACATAGGTGAGTAGAATTGCAGAAAAGACCACACTTCAAGTTCCACGCATGTAGAAGTGATTTGTGCATTGGAATTTACCTGCTCTTAGACAAAGCAAATACCAAATGTATAATAGAGGCATATATCTAATGTTACCAATCAAGCAAAGAAACTTTACTACCTCAATTTGTTGCTGTAAAAGTATCTTATGAGCCTCAAGTTGAGCATTTGGAATACTTAGGTTGTTGGCACCAGGATACTGAAAAGGGAGAAAACCACATTGTGGATATTGAGCAAAGGGCATATTTGCTAATTGATGTTGCGGTGACTGCTCATTTGATGCCCGCTCCCCATCTGGGTGCACATTGGAAGAACTGCCTGTTGGACTATAGGACGGAGGAACTGGAGCATATCCAGGAGACCTGCAAGCAAGACCTCACTGTTTCAATTTCCTTCAACAGTTACGAAACTTACTAAGAAATACAGACTCCCTCTCAACTGCCAAAAAAGAAAGAAAAAATCAGGGAGGGGGGTGCACTGTCAAAAAGTTGAACTTGAAACAGCCACCTTCCACCTCATTCTGCATCAACCATTAGTTTATATGGCTGAACAAAGAATTACAAGTCAAAGGCAACCTCATTGCCAGTCATGGACAGCTAAATGAGCAGCTATTAATAAAGGGTCCATGACAAGCAAGTAATTCCTAGGAAACTGACCCAATTGGGTGAATGCGAAATAACCCATAATCAGACTAGTGATTACCATCACAATCCCTGAAGGCATGCTAGTGAGAGACATTGTTTGTCATGCTCAATTCATCTCAATCAGATCTATTTGACTTTCCAAATGCTAAGATGGCACTTAAATTGGATCTATTTTAAATATTAATTAGGGAGCATGTATGAGGCACAAGTTAATTTGTAAAAAAACAGAATAGGAAAAAACAAGCTCAGAGGTATAGGCTGTAACTTCTGTACCACGTAATATGCTGACAAAATTTCTTCTTAAGAAAGATATTTATTCGAGAAGCACAAGAAATGAACGTCCAATGTAGCCATCCAGTGGCAACGCAAGGACAAGGAGAAAAAGCAGAAGTTGACTTATCCATAGAATTTAAAAACAAAAACAAAAATAGATCTGCCCGGTGTAAAAGAGCAGTGCAGTAATAAAATCCACAAGAGAGTGGACACTCTACCAAGTGATAACAACTTTATGTTGTTAAACAAAGCATGTATAACAAAGATGAAACTCCCTCATACTGGTGTCTACAAAGAAATCCTATCTAACCTGCTTGTAGAGTTCCTAAATTTACTCGTCGCTAACTAGTAGGCTGAAAAAGGAATACAGACAGGTATACTTCAGCTTTTCACATCTGTAGGATGAGGAAACGTCTAAAAATATTCAAAGCTAATAATAAATAATGTGTGTACATAAAAGATAAGAAAATCAATACCACGCTAGTGTTGGTACAGAAGGGTAAACAAAGGACTTCTGATAAACTGCTGCTGCTGCTGCTGCAGCTTGGAGTCTAGCCTGGTGTTGGCTAACATTACTGTTTGCCATGGTATTTGCTTGCGAACTCTGAGATGTACTTGCACCACTTGATCCAGGGCCTGAGAGAGTATTAACAAAGGTTTAGTAAAATACATACAAGTGTCACATTCATCCATTTTGTACAAAAAACATGTGCATAAAGTGTCTCATCTCTGGATTAGCTCTTCAGACATGAATGTCATCCTTAGGATACGAAAACTAGACATTCAATCACTTCCCGAAAAAAAAAAGAAAAAAAAAAACTAGAAATACAATCCACAATCATAGTAACAACAAGAAAGTGTAAGCCTCGGGGACAAAAAGAACTCAGAACCATCCTCAAAAGTCGGAAGTCTGCCATTGGATGGCCTGCTATCAATGTAATTCACACTTAAGAAATTAAGCTACAATCTGATGCTCGAAACAGATTATTAGCAATGAACGGAAAGACTTATACCTTGTTGCGCATCTGGTCGCGATCCTACCACATTCGTCCCATTTTCAGCTGGCACAACAAGGGCTCTGCAAGTAGGACAGGTGTGTTGACGCTCTAGCCATGAACGGAGGCAATGCACATGAAACAGATGCCCACAAATAAGTTTCTTAGCAGTGGTCATCTCCTCACGACATATGATGCAGGTAGCATCACTTCTGCATGAGCATAGAAGTAAGTCAAGTAACTGAGTACATAAGAAAGTTGCGAACAAACCAAAAGTATACAAACGCTAGGAGTGATCAACTTACACATCGAGCTCCTCTGGTGTAGCATCTGGAAAACGGTCATTCATATTTGAAGTGATCTTCCGATAGCGTATGTAATCGGCAACTCGAATCTTGAAGTTGCGGAATGTCTCATAAAGCTCCCGAATCAAATGCAGGGGCACACCATAGTTCCTGGAAAGTAGAAGAAAGTAAATAAAATATAAATGCTAAGCAAGGAAAAGAAAACGAAGATGAACAAGTAAAATGAGAAAAAACCAAGTGAGATAATGTACTAATAGCAGGAGCGAAAGGAAAAAAAAAGGCTTAATAGACAAGCCTGGGTCAAGAAATTGAAAGTAACATCAACATAGATAAAGAAGAATGAGCGCATCTATCAAAAGCCACATACAGATCTGCAGAACAAGCAACAAACATCACACACTAACTTGACTATGTAACTATGTCTACTTGAGGAACCTTCGTAAGGTTTTGGGACATTGTGTTCCCTATTTCTACATGTCCCTCATATAGAAGCTGAGGATCAAAAAGAAAATGGTGAATTCTTTAACCACACACCCCCACCCCCCCACCCCCCACCCCACCCCAAAAAAATAACATTGTAAATTGCTGGCAGCTGCAAGGTTTATTTCTTTACCAAAAAGAATATCCCCAGCTGTACATGAATCGATATGTGTTTCAAAACCTAGCATAAAAAGGAAAGCTTCCAGGGGAAGAAGATAAATTATGTACTCAATTGGGTTCATCTTAGTATCAGTTTACTAACAGAAAGTACCAAGCACATCCAAGAAATGAACATGCTTCACTGTCACCTATTTCATCATCACAAAATAATGATAACTCCCATTAGGGTGGCCAAGAAATTGGGTATCCTCGGCATTCAACGCCGGGCACAGAACGTGTTGAGAGAGATCTAACAGGCCCTATTGATCCAGAAACTTGACTGAAGAAAATTTAAAAAAGAAAAAAATGGTTTCAAGGAAACCTATAAATGTGGCTCATTTGGTACCCAGCAACGACAACCAATTATATGAATGTTGGTGCACGGCCAAACTTATAGCTCTCAGTTCGTCAACACTATTAGCATGTTTGGCCAAGCTTCTCAAAGCGTTTGGCCAAACTTTTAGAAGAAAAGAAATGCTTTTGAGTAGAAGCAAAAGCAAATTTGGAGAAACATACAAAAGTAGCTTCTCTCCAAAAGCACTTTTTTTAAAAGCACTATTGAGAAAAATACACTTAGAAGCACTTTTTAAAAGCTTGGTCAAACACTAATTGCTGCTCAAAAGTGTTTTTCAAATTAATTAGCCAAACACAAACTATAATTCCAAATTCTGTATATTTTCAACTCTATTCTAAATCTTGTGTTGGTCAGACTAAGTATATAAGACGAGAGCAGTTTTTTTTGCAACAAAATTGGCAACTGATATCATCAATAAATTTCTAGATAACAAAAATGTAATGGATCAATAAATGTTTGCTTACGGAAAAAAAAGGTGAAAGCATTCAAATAAATGGATGGATGGATTGAGCTTTCTACAACAAACTATGGCTGCTCTTGATCACAAGAGAAACTTATGTAAGAGAAGGATGAAAGCTTTAATAACCAGAAGAGAGACACCTCTATACAATTACTCTTTTTTTGTTGTTGGTAGAAAAACCTCTAGACACTTACTTAGAGCAGAGAAAAAAATAACAAAATAGAAGTTAAATTTGACTTACATGAAAATCACCATGAAGAAGCACAAGTACAGAGACAAGTGGAGCAAGTCTCGTATAAGTTCTAAGTAGAAAGTATAGACAGGCTTCTTCTCCCATTGTCCTTCCATAAGCATGTCGCTTATGTAGAAGACATACTTCACAAAAGTTGAGACAGTTGTTGTCGCGAGTATCATGTACCTGAATGATTACCCAAAAGAAGTTGCTCTTCATTAGGGAGAAGAATATAGGATACAGTTTTAACATGATCAAACTGCAGTTAGGGAAAAGAATACGAGAAGTAATCAAGTTCAAGAACATATTTCCAACAACTGAAAGTACTAATACTTAGTAAGCACAGTCAAGTTCCCTCATGATGATCCTCAACTTACATCTGGAGAGTATATACTGGAAGCCATGATCCAGAACTTAAGAATGATACGTGAATCGGGCATGTGTTAATAGAATTAATTGATATAACAATGTTAGTACATGCATGAAAAAGCCAAAGGATTATAACCAAAGAGCGAGTCATCATTAAATTAAACATTATAAAAGATCAATCCTAGAAAGAGGACTGAGAATTAGGCGTACTAACATCTTTACTTGATTAAGATTTGTAATGTAGTCTAATGACATATAAGATAAGACTGCTATTCCAAGAGATTTGGCATCAGCCAGCCCTTACAAACAACAACAACACACCCAGTAGTCAGCCGGCCCTTACAATAGACAAATCAGGTTTCTAACGAACATGAGCTTTAACAATGCAATACTAATAAGTATACAGAAACATGGCATTTTGCATCAACTTAGGAGATAAGCGGAGTAGGACCTGCGTAAAAGAAAATAGCACTCTTAGATCCAAAGCCTACTGTCAACTTTGCTAACGTGCCAGCACACACATAAAAATGATACAATCCCATGTCCCAAGAAAGTGAACTGTAAGGCATGAAACACGACTATGGAGGCCCTCAAACTAATAAGACTGCTAACGTCTCTTTTTTGGTTTTTGAAAAGGTAAGGCAGTAAGACTACTAACATCTCTAGCTTCTTCTCTTGGAATATCACTCGCAGTAGCAAAAACACCACAAACTAGTATTGGAACTCATGGAGCACATATTAAGCAAAAAAGGGGGCAACAACAGTGAGTCAGAAGAATTTTGACTTACTCGAATGCAAAGAACAGCGAAACAGATGCCTGTCTTGTCTGTATTAGATAGCTTACAGAGTCGTACAAGAAGAGACTGTCTATGAGGAGGAGGAAGCCCAAGAAGGAAACTATGCGAACGTGGGACAGCGTAGTAACAGTTGGAGTTGTTTCAATATACTCCACCCTCTTTTGAGCCAACCAGTGCAAGCCCTTGATAAGCAAGAGCGCAGTTACCATTGCAAGAAACATAACTGAGAAGTCTTGCCGGAAAATTGTGATGGCAAAAAGTATTTCCATGAGTTCCCTCCAAGACTGCTCGTTCAGCCTCTCCACCTCAGCCTCTCGAAGAGAACCAAGGAAGATTTTCTTAGTCAGCTGCCACAAAATGCACATGAGGACAAGACCCATGTTAAGCAGAAGAACCAGACTGATCTTGGACGTTGACAAATAAACCATTGCTGGGTAAAACTGGCCTCTGCTATTAAAGGCATGATAAATAACGGCCAGTGTAGCTATTATGCTCAGCCCCGCATAAGTTTGTAACCTCATCATCTTCTCTAAATCCTGTCAATATCAAAAAGCTTTAAACCAGATCAAATAAAAGAAGAGAATATATTTATCTCCATAAATTACAAGTGTTAAAAGGGATGGTTTTTGGTTTCGCACCACGTTAATTTACATCCTAGGTTACAAAAAAAGCCAAACATCAAAACTATGCATGTTTGTTGATCGACACCGGATACTATGATCCTAACCTAATGGCGCAATGGAAACAATTACGAATCAGGGAACAGATTTCAGACATTTTACTATGATTCTGCGATTTAAATTACCTCTGGAATCAGAACAAAAACATTTAACTAAATTTTGTATGAACAGGACGCGAATGGAGCACAATAATGAATATAGAGGATTCGGTTAGTTGACTGAACCAGTTTGGGATAGACAGTAGTTGATTGATTGATTGATTGACTGAAGATAGAAACAGCAAATTAAGGGTTACGACATGCGTTCAGATCGCAGATATTTTACCTGTCAAAATTACTGTACCCTCGCGGCGATTCCTTAGCTATTCCTTGAAATTGTCTAAAGCGTAAGTTTGATAGCCATGGGAGAAGGTGGATGAGGAGGAGGAAGGAATTTGTTTTTCGCGTCATCGAGGGAGGTTTAGCCAATTGTTATTCGCCGCGTGTGAGTCCACAACACACAACCTGACCCGATCCGGTAACCATATCGGTTTTCAACTAAAAAGAATTTCTTAATGCACCCTGTATTTCTAAAATAAAACATTTACATCCCTAATAATGTAAACTCGATTGCAGATACACTCTTTGCATAAAAAACTAAACACTTACAACCCATGTACTTTGTGATAAAAGATTTTTTTTTAAAATACTTCCAAAGATTAAGGAAAAGACCTTTGAATCAATAAAGAATCAAAATCAATTAATTGACTTAGAAATCAAGTTTGAAAATTGAATCTCCAATGACTAGTAATGACATACAAAGGAAAATATTCAACGATCATTCAAGTAAATAGAAGATGAAATAGAGTTTCTAACAAAAGCTGACACAAAGTAACTTAAAAAAAATATTACCATATATTATTGTATTTAAAAATTGTGAGAGTTTTAAATTATACTTATTATAATATATTTTGCAAAAAAGAGTTGTTCATGCTACTAAAAATAAACCATATTCTAGAAAAAATAAAAGTTTGTTATAAATAGAATTCTATTTATGGTGAATGTATATATTCTAGAGATATTTTAGGGTTTGTTACTTGGTGGCTAAGTCACGTTTTCCCTATAAATAGAGGGGTCTTACCCCATTGTAAATCATCTCAAAATTCAATAAGAATTATATCTCTCTTTCTCTGCAATATTATTCTTGTTCTTTATTGTTGCATAACAAAGTCATAATAATTCTCACCGTGCTAGATAAAGACCTTGTTTTTTAAGAGAAATATTTTACAGTATTTGTTGGTGGTGAACAAGTAGAAAATTATTTGAGTGTAAGTTATTTGTGGTAATAAAAAATAAACAACATGTTTAATGGTGCATGCCAAAAAAGTTCTTTTTGATCTAGTGAACCCTCGAACAAAGGGAGATTTGTGAGTACTGATGTACATGTGTCTTAAATCTAATGCCTTGTGATTCTTTGAGTACTGATGTACATGTGTCTACACCGGTGGGTGATTCTATAGTGGTAGATTGAGTCTACCGTGCTTGCGCAATAGTTATTGGTGGTCTGGAGACTCAGGTTGACCTTTTGCTTCTGGATATGGTTGACTTTGATGTTATATTGGGAATGGACTGGTTGTCTCCCTATCATGCTATTCTGGACTATCATGCCAAGACAGTGACCTTAGCCTTGCCAGGAGTACCTCGTGTAGAGTGGAGAGGGACTCCTAGTCATTCCTCTGGTAGAGTTGTTTCTTATATAAAGGCTCGGCGCATGGTCGAGAAGGGTTGTTTGGCCTATTTGGCCTATGTTCGTGATTCTAGTGCCGAGGTTCCTTCTATCGAGTCAGTGCCCGTGGTTCGCGAGTTTCCAGAGGTATTCCCTGCTGACCTGCCGGGTATGCCACCCGACAGGGACATTGATTTCTGTATTGAGCTAGCTGAGGGCACTCAGCCCATTTCTATTCCCCCGTATCGTATGGCTCCGCCAGAGTTGAAAGAATTAAAGGAACAATTGCAGGATTTGTTGGATAAAGGCTTCATTAGGCCTAGTGTTTCCCCTTGGGGTGCTCCAGTGTTGTTCGTAAAGAAGAAAGACGGCTCAATGAGGATGTGTATTGATTACCGGCAATTGAATAAGGTTACGGTCAAGAACAAGTATCCTTTGCCGAGGATTGATGACTTATTTGATCAGCTTCAGGGTTCTACGGTGTTCTCAAAGATAGACTTGAGGTCTGGTTATCATCAGCTGAGGATTAGGGCATCTGATGTGCCCAAGACGGCTTTTCGCACTCGTTATGGGCACTATGAGTTTTTGGTCATGTCGTTTGGGTTGACTAATGCCCCCGCTGCTTTTATGGATTTGATGAATCGGGTATTCAGGACGTATTTGGACTCGTTCGTCATTGTTTTCATTGATATACTCTCGCAGTCGAGAGGAGCACGAGCAGCACATTCGAGTCGTCCTCCAGACTCTGAAGGATAATCAGTTGTATGCCAAATTTTCTAAGTGTGAGT